>PVJD01019944.1:0-10571 GCA_004026545.1 Mormoops blainvillei
AATCTCTATCACAACAGTTAAAGGAAATCAGAATTGATCTGTCCTCACAGTCACAACCTAAAGCATTTCTCACTGGAATTTTATGACACTATTGATTCAATTGCAGATCAGTGTCAAACACATTTGGCAGAGTTAGCTACAGAATCAATAGTCCTCTTTCCTTGGCCCAAAGGGACCTCAGTAGCTCTGATTTTCATGCTTGTGCTTGGTTTCCTGATTTAAAAGTCTACTGTCACAAAGATTTAAAAACAAAACAAAATGTTTATCATTTTACACAAAGAAAAAAAGTTTACATTTTACCAAAAGAAAGCACTAAACTAAGCTCAAGAATTAGTTTGAAGTGCTTACAATTTGTACAGGACTTTGAGAAATGGCAAAAGTACACTCTTTCCAACCTAATATATCCTTCTGTTAAAGTTACTCTTGGAAGAGGAACACACATTTTTGGTATTTTTAATATAAAAGAGGAAATCCCAAATTTGAAGGAGTTCCAGAATGAGTTACAGATGGGAATTGTCAGATGGCATTCATGTGTATATCATTTGGGTATCATATAACTTATGCCCTGTCATCAATATATAGATTTTTGGCTTTTGAAATTTTAAGAATCAACAGATTGACTGTAACAGAAAAGTAAAAGAAGATTGACTAGGACACATATTCTAATTAAATTATAAACAATTTATAAAGTTTAATTTATAAATAAATTATAAATATATAATTAATTCATTTAATAGTAGATAAAGATTAATCAAAATCCAGTCATATGCACCATCAATAAACAGTCATGTCAGATATGTATCAGCAGTGCCAAAATGTGAACTCCTTATTTCATTTCATGCTCCAGCTTGCACCCATCTCATAAGCCTGCACTTGCACACACACACACACACACACACACACATATTCTACATACAAATTCAAAGTGGCTAACAATTAATATTCAGTTGGATGAGGGCAAACTGAGGGCAAACTGGACATTACTAGAGAATTCGCTGCCTTGGGTTGGAAATATGGAATGATTAGATGGAAATAATTCCAAAATGCACTGCTCTGTATGAATTCTTTCAAGCAACTCCTTATGTATATAGCATTAATCAGAACAATATTGTACTTGTTTTCCATGTTTAGGCATTATGCACTTGTATTAAAAAATTCTTCAAAAGAATGGATTCATTATAGTCAACCATTGCTTCTTCCTGAAAAGGGAACCAGAGTTTCCAAATTGTGATATTTTCATGCTCTTCTCTTTTCTCTCTCACCAGTACTTTGTCACATGTGGGACTAAAGACTAGGAATAAAACAGAACAAATAATACGGTGTCATTAAGTATTATTAGAACTTTTAGTATATAAGCTTAATGATAAAAAGGGTTTTAATTTTTGTCCGTATTATGTATTTTATCAATCTGTTTACAGTATTTATTATTGTGAATAGATGAGAATTAACCCTACTGATCAAAACAATCCTATCTGACATATTAATTAAATTTTTAGGTACATAAATTTAACTGTGTATACACTCACTTCTTCAGACCATGAATATTTTTTCATAATTTTTTGTCTGAGTTTTGCAGTTATAAAGTCAAACTTCTCAATGGTTCAGTCTTCCTGAATGTTTACATCAGTCTTCCTCCATAATTTAGCCCTAACCATTCACCATAGGCAACTTTCTCCTTAGAGTGAATAGAGGATCTCCATTCAAACAATTGGGATTTTCTGACCAATCATCTGCCTTTTACCACTAAAATGAACAAATGCAGAGGAAAGTACATTATTAAATGACTTTTAATATTTTATAGTTGTACACATGTTTTAGTATGTTGACAGGTAAGTTTATATTTTTATAGTTCTATTTTTATAGACATATAACCATGTTTATAGTTAAACATTTAAAATTATTTTGCTAATTTTAAAAAATATTCTTTTGCAATTGTATATAATGGTGTAATTATAATTTTATAATTTAATTCTAAATTTTCTATACCTTTGTTATACTTTATTTTAGAATTCTTAATAACTTCATTGTGAAATGTAATACTTTAGATTTGAAGTGATGGTATTCACTGGAAGGGATACTCACATTCAAATAGAAGAGTGCATGCTGGGGGTATGTTGTTGCACTTATGCATGGTATTGTGGCCATCTCAAGGTTTACACGTAGGTAAAAATCTATTTGACTATTGTTGTCAACCATAGCATTTTACTCTCCTCTTTTTTTCCTCTGATATTTTCAAGCTACTAAACTCATCCATTAGTACAACTCTTCCTAATACTTGGCATTTTTGTTACCGTCTCCCTGAAACAAACCTATGTAAATGTTAACATACCTTTGCACCTCAATCCTAAGCACATGTACCAAAAAAAAAAAAAGGTTAAAGAAAAATGCATCCAATCAAATGTTTGTTGAGGAAAGATACCAAAATATCAAATATAGCTTTAGACTGGATTTTCGTCTCATCTCTCCATGTCCTAGTCTTTGGGGAAAGTCCATTCTCTTCCACTAAATATCAAAGATATAATTGTTGATTTATATATGTTTTCTTGCCTTTTTAAATTTCATTTAAAAAAATTTTTACACCTTATGTCTTTATGATACTGTCTCATCTGTTCATATCCACTTACTAACTCTTAGTCTGAACTCCAAACCAGTGAAATTAGAGCACAGACAGACTTCCATTGCTGGCCCCAGCACCCCTGCAAAAGCAAACCACTGAATGGGTCACCTCTTTCTCCTCAGTTCTGAAGCTATCACAGGAAGTCTGTGTAACAGAAATTCATCTTGATTCCTCTTCTTTTTTTTTTAAATAAAAACTTTGATTTCTTGAATTTGTCCCACAAATAAGTTAATGTGAAACTTGAAATGCTTAGCAGAAAATCGAGGGTAAATATGCTTTTCAAAGTACATCCCCAAAACCCATCAACTCCACTCCTAGGTATAGACCTCGAACAGCTGAAAACAGGTAAAATACTTACGCATGGATCTTCATAACAGTACTACTCACAATAACCCAAGTGTCTATCAGTGGATGAATGAACAAAATTTGATATACACATAACAATTTTTTCAGACATAAAAAGAAAAAAGTACTGACATATGCTACAACATGGAAATACTGTACCTTGAAAACATTATACAATGAGAAATTTACTAGATACAGAAGGACAAATATCACAATTTCATTTTTATGAAATAGATAGTTGAGTACACAGAGACAGAAAACAGGTCAGTGGTTGACAGAGGCCAGGGGGAGCAGGGAATGAGTGGCCTCTTGATGGATACCGGGTGTTCTTCTGGAGTGATGAAAATGTTTTGGTTGATATAGGTGGTGGCTTCCCAACATTGTGAATGTTCTGAAAGCCACTGAATTGTACACAATAAAATTCTATGTTATGTGAATTTCACTTCAATCTTTTTAAAGAGGGTAAAAGAATTACTCGCACATTTGTGTTTGGGGGTCAGCATTTGTAAATAGAAAAAGGCAAACAAAATAATCACCTATATAATTTTCTCTTTAGTAGTGCCCTTCATCTGTCTGTATTTAATGTTACTTTAAATTATTCTTCATTCCCCCCCCCAAATGATTCCAAAGTTTAAGACACAAAAAGAATGTAATAGCTTTAAGTTGCTCTGGGTTATGTTTTATTGTTTAATTAATACCCAATTTAAATGGTCGAAGACATGTGAGCATGCCTGAGTTGTGTATTAATGGAGTACTAAAACATGCGCTGTCATGCCTTAATGTCTCCAAACAGCCTCACGTTCAATAAAGGAGAAGTGATTAAAACTTAAATGTCTTAACACTAAAATACTAACTTGGGTAGGATTAAATTATTAATCATTTGTTCACTGACTATCATAAATGTTTTTCTTTTATTCTGGTGTTAGATATTATGTATTTTTCTGTGTCATTTAGGTTATAGACCACTTGGGACTTCCCTTCGATTGTATGTGCTGTTTCTTTTCAACCATCCAAACATGTAGAAGAAACATGTGGTCAACAGTAGTGTTAGAAAAGTCCTTGAATATTGGGTGAAAATGTTCAAATGATGGGATTACAGAGCTGGTCTCTTACATGGCTTTTAAGGAAGAACACCAATGTTTTTAGAATACAAAATATGATTTCCATGTGTGAAGTAACTCCAGAGCCTGCCTTAGTTTTACTTTGATATCAAGAATTTAGAAAAGCTATGGACATTGCCTGCTCAATTATCCATAGTTTCATGTTTTTATGAAACGAGCATTTCATGAAATATATGCTTGTTAATATTTCATAAGTCAGTTAACAGTCTTACTATAAAGTCCTCGTGGTCAGCAGTGGAACACTGTGTAATAGAAGCACTTCCAAAATTATCTTTGAAGTCTACACTTATATTTCAGACAAAATGCTCTGTAACATTAAGCAAACTGCTTTTCTTTACCTGTAAAATGGGGATAATTTCCAAATCCAAGTTTGCTGTAATAGTTACACAAATTCATATATAAAAGAGTCTCTACCATTCTGCCCAATTCTGTACCTATTTCTCCATCCTTACCTGTCAAATCACAGTGGTCATTCTTTAAGTTTCAATTTAAATATAATTACATTTTAGAGGAAAAATAATGAATGAATTTTAAGAGATATAGAATGACCCTAATTAATTTATACATTTTATATAGTTTCAATAAAAATCCAGTTTTTGCACCTTACTGATGTTTCTAAATTTCATACAGAAGAAAAAGTGATGGGCGAATGCCTCAGATTCTTTTCTCACACCTATTATCTTCTTTATCTAATTTGACTTCTTAAATGATTACATCCACTACAAAAACCTTTTTACCTCTATATATCATGAGCTGCCAAATTTACCTCTGCCTTTCCCAAGGCTCTTCTTATATCCACTGCCTACTTGATTTCTCAATGTGGATATCTAATGGCATCTTAAAGTTACCATGTTTCAAGCTGAAATCTTGACTCCCAAGACTCCTGTTCTTTGTCCTTCATTTCAGTAAATGACAATATCACTGATCTCATTTATGAAGCCCACAATTTTATAATCATTGTTGATCTCTCTATTTCTTTTGCAACCTTTACCCATAATATCAGCAAATCTATTGCTGCCTTCTAAATATGTCCAGAATCCAACCACTTTTCACCCACCGCACAGTCACCACCACGTCCCAATCTACCATTATGGTATTTCAATAGATTTATCTTTCTAGCTTATCTTCCAGCTTCCACTTTTGCCCCTCAGTGGTCTATTCATCACATAACACCCAAAATGAATTTAACTGTTGAGTTAGATCAGTTAGATCTAAAAACTCTACATGGCTTACAATGGCACTTAAAATAAATACCAGAGTTCTTAAAATGACCACTAGCCCATTGCTACCCCTTGATCTTATCTTGTGTCTTATTGGCTCACTGCACTCCAGCCACGGTGGACATCCTGTGGTTTGTTTCTCACCACTGCCTGCTACTCTTGCTTCATGGCCTGTGTGCATATTTTTTTTATTTGCGTGGAAAAATCTTCCAGGTATTCTGAAGTCTCACTATTTCATTTTTTTCATGTCTCCTTTTAAGTGTACTATCCCTTAAGAGAAGTATCCCTTGTATCTTGTGATGTTAATTATTTTTAATTTTTTAAAATTTATTTTATTGTATTTTTCCATTACCATTTATCCCTCTTATACCCCCTTCCCCCTACAGTCATCACCCTGTTGTTTGTGTCCATGGGTTCTGTTTCTTTTTTGCTCAATCCCTCCACCCCCTAACTGTACCACCCCCCCAGGGCTGTCAGCCTGCTCTCTCTCTATGAGTCTGTCCCTATTTTGTTTGTTAGTTCAGTTAGTTCATTAGATTCCACATATGAGTGGAATCATATGGTATTTGTCTTTTTCTGACTGGCAAATTTCACTTAGCGTAATGTTCTCCAAGTCCATTCATACTGTCACAAGGAGTAAAATTTTCTTCCTTTTTTATGGTTAAGTAGTATTCCATTGTGTAAATGTCCCATTGTTGTTTTATCCAGCCATCTATTGATGGACACTTGGGCTGCTTCCAGACCTTGGTGACTGTAAATAACACTGCAATGAACATAGGGGTGCTTATGTTCTTTCAAATTAGTGTTTCAGGTTTCTTCAGATAAATTCCCAGAAGCAGAATTGCTGGGTCATAAGGCAGTTCCATTTATTAATTTTTTTACCTATCTCCATACTGCTTTCCACAGTGGCTGCACCAATATGCATTCCTACCAACTGTGCAAAAGAGTCCTCTCCAGCACTTGTTGTTTGTTGATTTATTGGTGATGGACATTCTGACCCTTGTGAGATGATATCTGATTGTGGTTTTAATTTGCATCTCTCTGATGATTAGTGATGCTGACCATCTTTTCATATGTCATTTGGTCATCTGTATTTTTTTTTTTAGAAGTGTCTATTCAGGTCCTTTGCACATTTTTTAATTGGATTGTTTGTTTTTTTGGTGTCAAGTATTTCTAAGTTTTTTATAAATTTTGGATATTAGCCCCTTATCAGATGTATCTTTGAATATTTTCTCATTCAGCAGCTTGTTTATTCATTTTGTGGATAGTTTCCTTTGCTGTGCAAAATCTTTTTAGTTTGATATAGTCCCATTTGTTTATTTTTTTTCTTTTGTTTGCATTGCCTGAGGAGCTATAACAGATAAAATATTGCTATGAGCAATGTCCAAGATTCTACTGCCTATGTTTTATTCTAGGATTTTTATGGTTTCAGATCTAACCTTGAAGTCTTGGATCCATTTTGAATTTATTCTTGTATGTCTTGTAGGAAGGTGGTCTAGTTTCATTTTTTTCTACATGTATCTGTCTAATTTTCCCAACACCATTTATCACATAAACTATCTTTAGCCCATTGTATGTGTTTTCTTCCTCTGTAAAATATTAATTGACTATAAAGGTGTGGGTTTATTTCTGAGATCTCTCTTCTGTTCCCTTGATCTATGTGTCTGTTTTTATGCCAGTACCATGCTGTTTTGAAAACTATGGCCTTATAATAATATAGTCTGATATTAGGTAGCATGATTTCTTCAAATTTGCTCCTCTTTCTCAAGATCACTGTTGTTATTCAGAGTAATTTTGGTTTCATATAAGTTTTTGAAATATTTTTTTAACACCCAATTGAATTCAATAGATAGCTATTACAGACAGAAAGTCAACAAGAAGACAGTGGCCTTAAATGACACACTAGATCAAATGGATTTAATTGATATCTACAGAGCATTTCATCCCAAAGCAGCAGAATATACATTCAAGAACACATGGAACATTTTTTCAGATAGACCATATGTTAGGACACAAAATAAGTCAATAAATTTAAGAAGGTTGATATCATATCAAGCACCTTCTCTGACCATAATGCTGTGAAGCTAGAAATCAATCACAAGAAGAAAAATGAAACATATGTAAAAACATGGAAGCTAAATAACATGTTATTAAATAAAGAATGGATCAATGAAGAGATCAAGGAAGAAGTCAAAAGATATCTTGAAACAAATGAAAATGAAAACACAACAACCCAAAATCTGTGGGACACAGAGAAAGCAGTCCTAAGAGAGAAACAAGAAACAAACAAAAACTTAAATAAGCAACCTAACTCTACACTTAAACGAACTTGAAAAAGAACAACAAACAAAGCCCAAAGTGAGCAGAAGCAAAGAAATAATAAAAATCAGAGCAGAAATAAATCAAATAGAATCTATGAAAATAATACAAAGATAAATCAATCCAAGGGCTAGTTCTTTGAAAAGATAAACAAGATTGAAAAACCTTAACCAGACTCATCAAGAAAAAAAGAGAGGGCCCAAATAGATAAAATCAGACATGAAAGAGGAGAAATAATAACTGACACCAAAGAAACACCAATTATTGTAAGAAATATTATGAACAACTATACTCCAATAAATTGGACAACCTGAATGAAATGGGTAAATTCCTAGAATTTCAAATTCAAGATAGCATTTTCAACCCTTGCCACAATTCCCAGCTTGAAGGCCTTCCTTGCAGGTTTTGCACTTGCTAGCCTCAATCATGTGAGTTAATTTCTTAAAATACCTCACTCTCCTAGATAGATAGATGCATACTTACATATATATATGTACACACATGTATATTTTATGACACACACACACACAGATACACACTACTACTACACTATTGGTTGTGTTTCTCTGGAGAACCTTGACTGATAACTCCTTTAACTGTTTTTTTTTTTATCTTTAGCCATTTTCTCACATTACATTTTCTGTTTCTTTGTTTATTCCTTTATTGTTTGCTCAATTTGAAGATAAGCTCAAAAAGGAATACATTTTCGATGTTATGTTTACTATTGTAATTCTGGAATTTTGAAAAAATCCTTAGCACATATTTTCAAAATATATATATATAATTCATATTTTAATTAATCAACAACTAAGCATAACAGTTTGAAAAATACTGTAAGCTGTAATTATTTGAAACAACTGTTTTTCTACCAAGCATTAAAATGTATTTTTCACAAATGGTAGAATTTCTTTTTTCTACAACTAAATAATAGAATAATAGATACATAGAAATAAATCACATTTTCTTTATTCTGCCATTTGCAGCATCATGGATAAAACAGGAGAATATCATGTTAAGTGAAAGAAGCCAGAAAGAGAATCACAAATGATGAATGAGATCACTCATATGAAATTTTAAAAAATGAACTAATAGAAACAGTAGAATAAGGGTTACAAGAAGCTGGGAAGTGGGAGACAAAGCATACAAACTTGCAGTTATAGCATAAATAGTTCTAGGGACCCATGTACAGCATGGCAAATACAGGTAATAAGACTGTATTGTATACTTGAAATTTTTTGAGAAAGTTGATCTTAAGTTTTTTCACCACACATGCACAACACAAAAATGGCAGCTATGTGAGGTGATCAATATGTTAATAAACTTGATTGTGGAAATTATTTCACAATGTATACATGATGTCATATCAGGTTGTACACTTTAAATATGTAAAATTTTAGGTGTCAATTATACTTCAAGAAAGTTAAAAATAAAAATAATAGTAAATAAAATGCATTTGCAAGTAAGTATATATCTGCTTCCCCTTAGACATGCTAGTATAATTTGGAAAGACAGACTCATTTTTATGCATGGGTCTGTATACACTCTATTCACATTTAGCTATAGAGCTTTTTCTGCCACTCATAGGTCTGCCTCAGTGTGACTTTATTTCTGACCATCACCTGGAACTCCAAAATTAATTACTTCCTTGACCTTAGTAGGACTGATATTTAGGAGGACACCACACAAGCTTTTGTTGTCCTTTTTGTCAAATTCCTTCCAACATATGGTTTTGTGTGTGTAATACCCTTTACTGAAAAGTGACAGAAAATATTGTATAGGAAGCAAAACACTAAAATCTGCACTCTAAATATGATTGTTCCTTGAATTCGAAGGAAATGGGAGAAAATAAAATAAATTTTCTGAAGAGTCCCCTTAGTCCTAAGCTTTGCTCTCTGTCCCAATGCCCAAAGCTCCACCTCTTCGTCAGTTGGGGAATACACTCCACCTCTACTCTGAAGGACAGAGTCCTTGACTTTCTGCAGCACGTTCCTCAAGACTTAAGTTATTCGTTCTGGACAATCATCATGTGGAAGACATCTTCTCTAAACTTTGAACACCTGAATTTATCTTCTTTGAGATCTCTTCATTAGTTTTAAGTGAATATGCACCTTTTTATTCTTCCCACAGCTGTCTTCACTTGGATAACTATTAGATAAAACACTGAATGAAAGGACATATAGTTAGCAAGTGTTTCTGTGTGCTCGCATAGTCAACACTCATTTCAAAGAGTTCACATTCAAACTATATTAAAGAAAAGAAACAATTTCCTAAAAGCAACATCATCTACAATAATCACCCCCTCAGATCTACAATGAAGACAGAATTTTACACTACTCTGTACACTGAATTCTCCTTCATTTACTAGGGCTTCCAGCCCGGCCCAGGTGTCTACTGACATATAAATAAACAAGACTTATTACTAGACCTTATCAAAAAACAGAGACATGATGTTCTTATAAAAGAACAAAAACAGCCTTATCTACTCAAATACTTGGAAAAAGGTTTGGAAACTCAGGGATTTTCTTGTTGTTTTCATCCCCCCTCCCACTTTAATTCAAAAGTGAAAGTCAAACACCCCATACCCTGGGAGTAATTTACTTTTATTAGTAAAAAAATACATAGTTAATTTTAAAGAAAAATAAGGAAGATTATATGGCTATATATGGCTATATAAGGATGCTGTGAGGTGATTGGTAAAGTATCTAATCAGCCTAGAACCAACAATAGTGACCCCATAAAACAAAAGCTGTACCAAGGCCTCTGCTCCTGCAAAGTGTAAACTCTTTGGCAACAGAGGGAAGTAGGGAGAGTTCATCAGTTTTGTCCTTGACAAAAGGCAGTCACATTAGTTCTCTGTGAGAGAGTGACAGCTCTGAAAGCCCTGTGCATGATTCAAAAATCTATGAGATAAAAGGTAATTTTTATTTTATTAAAGTCAGTTCTGGAAGA
>PVJD01019945.1:0-10570 GCA_004026545.1 Mormoops blainvillei
TTGAGACTCACTGTATTTACATCAGGCAAAGCAGCATCAGCAAGGAACTGTCACTGAGTCGCGGGAACACGAACATTTAAAACGCATGTGCCAGTGTTCTTTTTTAGAAGCCAACACCACCTCTTTCGTAGCCACACATAGAGCTCTACCTTTAACAAAAAATGAGTGACTTCATAGATGGAGCTCAATTGTCAAGTATAAAAGTTAAAATTCATCTCTAGTTCTTGGGCACACTTATTAGTTATATACAAATCTAGACACTGTTCTCAGTACAAGTTTGATAAATGTGCAAAAATTGGGTGCTATCGAATCATGTCTTTCCATCTTTCTGCTTTGACTCTTGTATCCCACCTAATCTGTTGCAAGGCCACTCCTTCTTTATATTTTAGTATCCAGGGATGAGATGGGCTTAAGGATTCAATTAACTTCATTCCTGAAAAGTAGGGTATGAAAGGATTTGTGCTGTTCCCCCCACCCCTCCCCCACAGCTGTTTAAAATAAATACTGTGAATAAAAACAGCTCAGGCTTGAAGAGCCCTCCACAAGCTTCTTGTAAAACATTTACGAAACCAGCTTTGCTAGGAAGACACAAATTCCCAGAGCGTTGTCCCTGAGGTTTCATTCCTTTGTTTCATTGTTTTGGTTTGCTATCAACGATCAGACACAATTTTTAAGAAATGTTTTTGGCGGCTTCTTTTATCGTGTTAGAGAGCTTTAAAATTGTACCGGCTGCCTTAAGAATGAAGATTCCTAAGCAATGATTCTGAGTCCTTTGGTTTAACATCCCAGGTAATATCGTCCCGGGAACGTCTCTACACGGAGCAGCCGGCGGCTGGGATTTCTTCAACCCACAGGCCCAGCCTCCTTCACCCTCTCCCTTGCTCTCCAGCTTTCAGAGTCTGCAGGCAAAGGAGGACCTGGGAGGGAGCTGCTTGGCCATTCGCTCGCCATGAAGAAGCTTCCCTTCTCTTCCCGCAGGCGAACGAGGTATTTCTAGCAGCCAGTCACCTTCTCTCCTTTACCCAATCTTCCAATGAGGCCACGTCGGAGACGCCCCTGTGTATCTATGTACATGACAAACTAACATATAAATACATACATACAACTGATTATTACAGACTATCCAGATGAAGGAGCACATGTACTTCATGAACTAAATAAATTTCAAACATAAGTTAAAGTGAAAATACAGTGTTTACACCTCTGCAGGAAAAATTTTTTAAAAAATCAGACCAAAAAGTCCCCCACTCTCCCCTAAAGGTCCAATGCTCATGGATGACTCGCGAACCCACAAGGAGATGCGGCAAGTCCACCTGCACGACGTGTCAACTCGAGGCTTGTTTCTGGGTGCTCAGACTCAGGATGCCTTAATTCCAGGAACAGCAACCCTCCAGGCGATGCGTGTGGATGAGGTTGGAGAGGGGCTGCCACAGGGCTACCCATGACTTCCCTCCACTGCCACCCCTCCTCCACACCCACGTTCTGCATGTGGGAGAATCAGGCTCAAGTTAGGGGAGACCTCTCAGGTCTCTGAGAAACAGTACCAACCTCCCTGCTTGGGGATGCCCTCCAACTAGAAATGTCGTCTTCAGGGTCCAAGCTAAAGCAGGCACAATTCAAGGTGAAGCAACTGTATCTTTTCATTAGTGTCCTGTAGGATTATCTGTGGACGTGGAATTCGGCCAGGGGGATTACTAAAGGTTAAAATTTGTTATACATTTGAAAAGAACATGGGTGAATGGTTGTGTCGAGTGTGAACCAATCCTTACTTTAAATGTATCTCAGGAAGGCCAAAGCTTGGGCACCAAAATCTACAGTGAGGACACACAGAGACAAAACACATCTGGCAGGGTCCTCTCTGCCAAGGAAGAGCTGAGGGGTCTGTCTCTGACACAGGGGATGACATCTTATAATTTAAAAAAGCAGGGACGAGGGGGAACCAGAGGAAGTCTGTTCCGGCTTCTGGGGCTCTATCGCTGTCCAGCCTCACGGATGCGACAGGCCACTGCCGTGATGAGGGCCGCCCCCTTCCCGCTGCCGTCCTCTGACTCCAGGAAGGACACGTCACATTTTGGAGCCAGGTCCTTCACTGTCGCATGCATGACTTTAGCAAAGCTGGAAAAGTTGGGAGGAAGACACAGAAAAAAAAACCTCAGTCATGATCGATAAGTGTTCTCAGGGATGAGACCCTATGGAGTGAGGTTGGAAGCCCAGGAATAATTAAGATGAAGAAATGAATGACAGCAACATGTATTAAACACTTACTATTACATATCAGAAAACTGAGCCTTGGAGCCACTAGCAAAATGCCCAAATTCTATGTCAGAGCAGGCGAGCGGAAATCTAAGATTCAAATGTCTGAGATTCTGACAAGTTGTGTTCTTCAAACTAATCAGTGAAAGAGAAGTCCAACAGTCATGGATGCCGCAAGTGTGCCTTGCAGAAGTGCATAGCCTGGTCACAAACTCTGGAGGGAAGGACCAAGCCCCCGCGCATTCCATTTTCCTGTCGTACTGACTCACATCAGACCCAGCTGCGTCCAAAATGTCAATAAGGGCAAAAGGAGCAGGCTCCGGGGTTTGCTGCTGGGACGTTACGAAGACCTGCCTTCCTCATCGGCGAAGCCAAGGACGGAGGCTCCTAACACCAAGCCCCAGTGCTGGTACCTGGGCTTCTCACCTGGGGCTAAGGCTCCTATTTTCAGTGAGAATGAACATCACCGAAAGGGACTTGGAACTTCTCAAGGGCGACTCTTTTCACTAACTGTGTAAACTCTGGGCAAGTCTCTCAACGCCTTGAAGCAACCCTGGTGACAGCAGGAAGCAATTCAATTGACAGGTCTCTCCATCCTCACTCCATCCCACCTACTACCCAGGCCAGGGGCGCAGCTCTATTATTTCAACTTTTAGCTGAAAAGCTTCCAGGAGAGAAGGACTAGGGCATTCCCTGACTTTGAAATAATTTATTCAAAACATATGCAAATGAGTGAAGAAGGGAGAAGAGGAATGGTGATCAGAGGTTAGAAGGCAGGAAATGCGAAAGCCGGGGAAAAGAATAAAAATAAAATGGAGATCAGTACTTCTATACCGGAAGGGGATGCAGCAGGAAACTTTTCTATAAAGGGCCAGACAGTAGACATACTTTCAGCTCCGTGGGCCATAGGGTCTGTCTGTTGTGACCACTTTGCCGTGGTAGCTGAAAGCTGCCACAGACAATACAAACGAGTGGGTGTGGCTGCGTTCCAATAAAACTTTACTTACGAAAAGTCATGGCTGTAGTCCGCCAGCCCCTGCTTTGGACTGTAGAAAAATCTCACTCCAGAAATCTATGTTTCTGGTATACATTTACTAGAATGTTCACAGGAGCACTGTTTGTAATAGTCAATACCCCAAGTCTCCCTTACCAGTAGAAGAGCAAAGGTACACTACACAGCTGTGAAATTTAATGAACTACAGATGTACACTTCAGTGTGGAGGCGTGTCCCAGCCATAAACGCTACGTGGGAAAGTCAATCACAAAGGAAGAGATGCCATAGGATTCCCCTCTGGCAGGTTCAAAATTCACTAAGACAATGGAGATTAACACACAGGTACCTACATGGGGACAAGGAAGCAAGGGACTGAGTCGCCACAGCACTTACCCCAGGCAGGACAGGGAGCGGAGCAGCTGTGGGGGGGGGGGGGGGCTCCCAGGGGACTCAGATGGGGAAACACAGGCCAACTTCTGGTTATTATTCTTTAATCTATAATGCATACATTATATGCACTGTGTGCCATGCCTGATTGTTTGCTCTAAGGGAAAGCAAGGAATGGACAGGGAACGCGGAGGTCACTCACTGAGGATGCAGCTTGTAGAGGGTCCCGTCCACACCCACTGTCACTTTCAGAGTGTCCAGCCCACGGTTTTCTCGTATTTTGTCCACCACAGCGGCCATGCCCGCGCCACAGAGCTGGGCCGCCCGCCGTGACACCACGGCGCACACCTCCTTGACGATGATGCTGTCGTCACAGGTGCTCTCAAGCCCCAAGTGGTGCAGGATGGCTCGGACCTGCAGCAGGGCCAGGCGGTCACTGGGGCAGAAGGGAGACAGCAGGTGGTCAGTCACGTGTGGAGAGAGGCGAGTGGCCTGTTACTCTAGAAGCCTGGCCACTGGGAGCTGAGCATAAAGGCCACTGCCCTGCAAGGTGGCTTCTTATTCCAAACTCAGTTCAGGAACCAGTGCTCATTGCACTGGACCACACGGGCTCCTCTGCAGTGTGGCAGGAACACAAAGGGGACAGCTCCCTCTTCCACTTTGCCGAGGTGAGGTCAGGCAATGCTGATACTCAAAACAAAAGGACATTCGCTGTCTAGGAATTCTACTCATTTGGAAATAATCAAGGTGAGATAGGGCTCCTGTGTGGCAGCTGTCGTCTGCAAAACTCTCATGTCCATTCTCTCAAGGCTGCACACAGGCCAGCAGGACAAGCGTGCCCAGCCAACGTCATCAGGTCCATGTTTTACTTCTACTCCCCCACCCTGGGTGGTCTGAAATCCATTTGTGTACTATTTATGAAACAAATGTAAATAAAATCGTAGGAAGAAAATAAACCCTATTATTAAAGGGAACTGAGAGCCCTGGAATCATCGCCTTGCACATAAACCGGCACTAGAACATGTCCTCTCTATTCACTGGTACAGACAGCCTCAGGCCCCACTCGTGTCAGTTCCTGTTTTTCTATCTGCCTGAGAGTAATGACACAGCATTAATTTTTAAAGGGCCCTGAAATTAGCCATTCTAATTTGGACCAGACTTTTCCGCCATAAGACTGGAGAGGGGAGGCTTTGCTTTAACGAGCCAGTGCACGGCATCCTTCTGCATTGCCCGACAAGCCCCCTTTGCTGAGTCCCGGGTGCCTCACCACTGCAGTCAGCAGTCAGGAAGAGCCCTCCAGTCAAGGGTAAGTGCTTTAATAAGTTATCTTTTAACTTTGATATTTTATCTAAAACCCAATATTACACCCTGGCTGGTGTGGCTCAGTGGACTGAGTGACGACCTGTGAACCAAAGGGTTGCCGGTTCGATTCCCAGTCAGGGCACATGCCTGGGTTGCGGGCCAGGTTCCCCACAGGGGGTAAGCAAGAGGCAACCACACATTGATGTTTCTCCCCTTCTCTTTCTCCCTCCTTTCCCCTCTCTAAAAAGAAATAAATAAGTAAAATCTAAAATAATAACAATAATAATAAAAGCCAATATTGCTTTGCATGGGCTTATGCCAGCTTAGCATGATTTTTCATGGGAATGTTATGTCTTCCCTTAAAATGCCAACTGTCTGTAAGATATTGAAATATACAAGGGGGTACCAAAAAAAAACCCCAAAAAACAATAAATTATGTTTTGGAGGGCAGGCCCGTGGTAGGACAGGCTTCCCCTGCTAGGTGAGCGCTCTAGGAACCCACCTGTACCAGTGTGCCAGCTGGCGTTGTGAGAGGCTGCTTTCGGCTTCAGTGAATTTTTTTTGAGGAGTCTTTTAATGCATTTGCCCATTTCGTGATGGGTGATTTACCAGCGCACCTGCCCACACTGCACTGAGTGTTCAGCAGCTTTTGACCAAAACCGGCATGATTCCTGTGCCGCACCCTCCCTCTTCACCCAATCTCACCCCAAGCAAATTTTTTTGTTTCCCCAGATGAACAAGTCCTCCACGGGAAACATTTTGCCAATGTGGATGAGGCGAAACAACAAAAAACGGCAGAAGCACTAAAAGGCAACAAAATTTGATGGGTTCAAAAACTGTTTGTGAGCAGTGGAAAAAGTATTGATAGGTGTGTTGCATCAAATGGAGAGTAGTTTGAAGGTGACTGAAGTTTATACATGTAAGAATCAATACACAAATTTTTATAAATAAATTCCAGGTTTTTTGGGTCGTCCCCCCCCGACTCCTTCCACTATAGATATGAATGTGTCAGCAACTAAAGTGACCTTTGTGTAAGCCGCGCCTTGATCTGACCTGAGCTGAGGGAGACTCAGTCCTACCTTCCTCCAGGACCTAAATTCTCACCTCTCAATCTGAGACAGGAACTTGGTTTCAAAGATTCCCCTTGTCTTGAGCCGCTCTGAGATGCGGCCACGGAAGAGCAGCCCACGCTTGGTGAAATCGATGAGGATGTTTCGGACAATCTCACCCAAGTACATGCCGCTGATCATTTTCTCAAACCTGAAATGTGAGTAACATCCACGGAGATTAACTAGGAAGGTGGCCGAGATGTGTCGAGTCACCCCCCAGCCCCCCGGCACATCTGAAAGTGGAGGGCACGCCAACTCCCCTTGGTGGGAAAGGAAATGCTACTTGATTCACTTGAGCGGGATTCCCGGTGTTCGGTGAAGCTGCCTGCAGTGCCCAAGGCCCATAGCGTTCCCTGGAACTGACCCCACCTTCTGCGTTCATTTCCCTTCCAAGGCTTACTCCTGACTTCTCAAGAAGCAATACAACCCGAAGCTACCACGCTGCCAGGAGAAGGTGGGAGTCTTAATCCTTCACCTCACTAGGCATTTAACATGCTCTCTCTTGACTAATCATTATCACTTAAGTAACTAGTGCCAGCTGGAGAGGCCCTGCCTCCAAAACTGAATGTGACTACTCAGTGGCTAAGGGTCTTCTGACCTCGAATAGTGCCTTACAAAAGTCGAGGAGGAGGAGGAGGAGGAAGCAGTCTTCCTGTTCGCTTCCTGTTCCTGCCTGCCTCCCCCTAGCAATGCTTCTGCTTCTTCACCCTGGTGGCATCGGTGGTTCACCTGTCATTTGTTTTTCCCATCATCCCAGACCTAAGTCTCAACCCTTCCTCTGCAACCTGTCCTTGCAGTCCTAAAGGTGGGAGCTGCTTCTTACATGTATGAATTCTGTGTTCTTCAGTGTCCCCCTTGTCTTTTCATCCCTCCATAACCCATGTGACCAGCTCCTTATATGCAATTCCCCTTGCAATATACTGTTGTCATTTGTTTTCCCAACTGGGTTTTGAAAGCGTCCCGGTCCAACAGGGGAAAAGAACTTTACCCAGAACTCCCCAGATGTATTAGACAAGAAATCCTTTCCAAGGAAATCCCTTCTATTAACATCTCAAGAGAACGAGCATCGTGGGTCTTGCTATTGTAGAAGACCTGATTACCTGTCATTATCAGTTCAGGGATACATGTACCAGAGACCACACGCACTCAGGCGCCTACCTCTGTTTGCCAGGGTTGAGGGAAAGCTCGTCCACAGCCACATCAAATTCCGTGCGTAAGTCATCCAGGCATCCATTGTCACCGAAAGCTCCCCACTCCATGTTGACACACATCCGCCCCTCTTCCCCATCCACCAGCTCCACATTCCGCATCTCCTCCATGTAGCAAGCGTTGCTGCCCGTGCCTGCCAATCATAGGGACAGCAGGGCCTCACTCAGCATCGTCTCCCACCCACCCGAGGCTGTGTGTCCCCATGTGGGAAGGACAGCCTAGGTCCTTACCAACAATGAGGCCAACTTCACAGTGAGGGTCTTCATAGCCACAGGTCATCATAGTCCCAACTGTGTCATTCACCACAGCGACCACGTCCAGGTCAAACTCCTGAGTGGGCAAAAGCAGATCCCAGTCCGCAAAGGAACCACAATATTCTCCCTTCAGACGCTTGCAAGGGAGATTTATGTGTCTATAAAACTTACACAGCATGGCTCATTCACTCTTTTCATTCAGCTCTCTGTTCAAATGTCACCTCCTCAGAGACCTTCCCTGGTTATACTATTTTTTTTTTAATTTTATTTATTTATTTTTTAGAAAGGGGGAGGGAGAGAAACATCAATGTGTGGTTGCCTCTCGTGCGCCCCACACTGAAGACCTGGCCTGCAACCCAGGCATGTGCCCTGACTGGGAATCAAACCGGCGACCCTTTGGTTCACAGGCCGGCACTCAGTCCACTGGGCCACACCAGCCAGGGCTGGTTATACTATTTAAAAGAGTGTCCCTCCCCAGCCCACTCACTCTGTTTTTACCCAATTTCACTGTTCTTCATAGTTCTATAGCACTGACATTAGCTCAGGGGTTTGTTGACAGTACAGGAGTGTGTTGTGGGTATTCCTGAATCCCCAGTGCCAAGAGCAGGGTTTGACACGCAGTGGACACTCACGAATTGCTGAAGGACTAAGTTCATTCCCCCTTTAACCAATTCACCCATGCTCAACACCTCCCCCACTTTCCGAGCACACAGATCATTTCGGGCGCCGTGCCATGTGTCTCCCACCTCTCGCCGGTGGATGGCTTCCTTCAGCAGGGTGACCACGTCCTCCCCCTCGCAGCCAGATGCCTTGAAGCCTTTTGTCCACTTGAGGAGGATGCTCTAAAAACCAGACAGGTGCAGTAATGAGGGTATCAGGGAAGGACTCCTGGGTCCTTCCCTTATACAGGTCATACCGATTCTCTTCAGTAACCACTCATCTCACCCACAAATGATTCTAAACCGGTTCCACCTGCTTGAATTTCCCAAGTGCCTACAACGTACCAGGCAGTAAGCTCAGCACATCTCATATGTTATGTCATTTAATCCTCACAGCAGCCTTGTGAAATGCTTCTCATTATCCTGCCCATTTTACAGGTAACTGTGGCTCTGGGGTAACTTGACCAACGCCCGCGGTTTAGAGAAGAGGAGCAGGCCTCACCCCCAGGCCCACAACTCCAGTGGATGGGCCACACACAGCACACAACTGGCCCTGCCAGGAACTAAGTTCTACCTGCT
The DNA here is from genome assembly GCA_004026545.1 of Mormoops blainvillei. Taxonomy (NCBI): domain Eukaryota; kingdom Metazoa; phylum Chordata; class Mammalia; order Chiroptera; family Mormoopidae; genus Mormoops; species Mormoops blainvillei. The sequence continues at coordinate 8,747 of PVJD01019945.1, forward strand.
GGTTTCTCTCACTGGGGACAGCAGCTGGCCCTGTCCCCGTCCTACATATACGTCAGAGGGGCCAGTGTCTCTTAATTTTCAAACTCCAGTACCCAGTGAACAAGTGTCCTGCCCATAGGTGGGGTGCCATCTAGGCTTCACCACCCTGCCAGTGAGGGGAGCAGTCTGGGATCCATGGAGTTCCCCCAGAGCCCTTTCATCTGTAATGTGGCCCTTTGCCATGTCACGGGGGCCCTCTGGGAGCAGATAATATGGAGGCTTTGAACAGGAGAGAAATGTTCAGAAAGGAAAGGGTTTTGTTCGCTGGCTCCAACAAGAAGCCAATGTGAAGAACACCCAGGTCCCCCTCCCAAGATGCCAGAATCATAAGCGGGCTGCGTGCTCACTGTTCGCCCACTCGCGTGGTCCTTCAGGCCTTGTTTGGTTATCCATGCCCATTGGCCTGGCATTTCACGGCCCAGGAGTTTGGTGTCGCTAGTCAACCTGAACGTGTCACGCTGTGTTCTGATCCTGGGAGATGTGGAAAGCAAAATGCAACCTGGCAGAGCCCTGGTTTGCACACCTACATCCAAACGCCCATCTGTTTGTCTCCACCTAACTTTCTTGTTTACAGATTAGCTTTACATCTCTGGTGAAATTTTGCATTTTGGCCATCTTCAGGTATACAAAATGTTCAAATATCATTATTCGGGTGAAACTAAGACCTGCTTGTCTTAGACCCCGACAGCTGGGGAGACCTGCCCAAGGCCACCAGCCAGCCAAGGCAGCCTGAAGCCTCCAGGTCTCAGCACCTGCTGACCTTCCCGTCAGTCGGACGATCTCACCAAAGCAGAGCCTGGCTTCTGCTTTCTTTCTCTCAGTTTTTGCAGTTCTAGACAGAACACATGGGCCTTGCAGAAACCGAGAACATACAGACCTGGAATCTCACAATTCAGACAAAAACAGCTACCGTGTCTTGGGGCCACCAGGTAAATAGAAATCTATATAAAATACATTGGCATATGAATAAAGTAAAACAGTGTCTATTTTAAAATATTTTAGTAGGAAAAGCCTGGAAGTATACATACTGGAGTGCTATCCTTTTATCGTCTTATTAATTGTATTGTTATATGTTTACATAGGACAGAGGTATCAGTTTTGTAAAAAAAAAGTTTTTAGTCTTACCCCCAGTATTTTCCCATACCATTGAAATTTCTCCCAAAAAACCAGTCACTGGCACGAGGCAGTGAATGGCTCATAATTTATTATTTCCTGACTACTGAACAGTTAGGTTTGTTTCTGATGTCTTTGTTATAATAAGTAATGTTTCAACAAATATCACATAAATATTTATCCACATGTTTGATAATTCCCTTTGCCAAATTAATGCAAATATGAAGGCTCTCAAAATCCAGTGCACTAACAGCAAAAAAAAAAAAAAAGTGCTGAGATAAAGAAATTAGAAAAACTAAAAGCAACAGGTTTTGATAGTTGGCATCTCTATAGGCCTATTTTTCTTTCTGTAAAATGGGTTTACATGTTGCTGTGAGGGTTAAATGAGATAAAGCATGTAGAAAGCCTGGTACAGTTTCTGGCATAAAGTGCTTTAAAAATGTTAGCTGTTGATTAAAATTTTGATTAGCATCATCATTGTCATCCCAAAGTTGATTGTTCCAACCGAGCTAACCTACTGAACCTCCGCCAGCTCTGGCTGAACTCATGCCCACCAACAGGCCCCTCCTCACAACCGGTCGCTCGTGCCCTTCTTTTCCTCCTCTAAGCTCAACTTTCTCACCTGCTCCAAACTCTGGTTGGTATAGAGTCAATAAAGCCCATAAGAGAGCC
>PVJD01019946.1:0-10569 GCA_004026545.1 Mormoops blainvillei
GTGTTCTAAGCAGAGCAGTCACAAAGCCACATGGGCCTCCGGGAAGGGTCCCTGTGGCTGTCGCGCAGGAAACATCGGCGGGGTGGGCAGCCCCCCGGGAGGCTTTCCGTGCTCCCTGCAGTGACCCCCTGCCCCGCCGTGGTCGCCCTTCCTCAGGAGCAAGGCCGCAAGCTGCGGAAGACCATGCTGGACCTGGAGAAGCAGGGCCTGGAGGCGATGGACGAGCTCCTGGCCAGCGCGCAGCCGCTGGTCCCTGCCGAGGTGGGGGACCTTTTCTATGACTGTGTGGACACGGAGATCAAGTTCTTTAAGTGAAGTAAGCGCTCCCTCCCCCCTTCTTATTTAAAATTTCCCACCTTACTAAATTACCAGCAAAACAAACCGCTCTCCTGTCTGAGTAAAATGAGAACGTTCTGCTGCGGTCGCCTTTTCCGAAGCCAAATCCAACTGTGAACTTGTGCTCTGCCTGGATTCTCAAAACGTCCCCTCTGCCCTGTGGTCCCCTTCCTTTGTGGTGTGACATGCAGCCCATGCCCCTGAAGTTCAACTGTAGGACTAAGCGTGGATTTTCAGCTGCTATCATTGTATTTCAGTGACAATGGGCCCATTAGCCTTCCCGGGGGAGGATGAGAGTTCCTCAGGCCTTGAGAGGCTCTGCAGCGCTGCGTTTGTGGGAAAGCAAAATCCTTTGAAGTCTTACTCTCTCTTAGTCACAATCTCTTTCATGTTAACAAGAGGCATTTCTTTGTCTGGCCCAGGGTCTGTGTGTGCACTGGAGGGAGCAGCGCCCCGGCCTCCCTTCGCCTGAGCGCAGGCCTCTAGTGCAGAATGTCTCCGGGTGTGTCTTCTGAGGGGCACAACCGATGGGAAGGAATGAAGGCGTCCTGTCCCGGCCCCATCCTGATTCCCGCCATCCTCCAGAACCCGTCTGGTAGGCTGTGTGCGCACAGACCGCTTCCGCGTGCGGGAGAGCTGGTCCTGCCTGCCAGCCGGAACCTGCCCGCTGTAGACAGTCAGGGCTAGGCAGCCACGTCTGTGACCGTCTTGAGTCACCGCGTGGCTCTCCCAAAGGCACGGGGCTCCCCCGCTCCACAGCACGCCCGCCACATGGGTGGGGCCTCCTGTGGAAACGATTCTGGGCCTGGTTTACCGCCATCTCCTTCAGGGGTAATTAGATGGCCCTGCGGCATAGTTCCACCTCACAAAGCTACGGAGCTCAGTTAATGAGGGAGAGAAAAGGAGAAACTTTTGAGTGTTTCAAGCCTAGTTAAAGTCGCAGGAATCTGAGCCGCCACAACGTTATCTCAGCAGAGACGTTAATTAAACCGACTGGTTTCCCACGTCGTGTTTGCATGAAGGATTTGACTAACCACCAGAGCACGGAGAAGCGTGTGAGGAAGACCAGATGGGCTCAGCGCTGGGAACACAGAGGGCAGGGAGGCGGCAGATGGATGTCGAAGCATTTCCCTCCAGGGTACCAGTCCAGCCCCCACCCTTCCCGCCCAGCCTGTTATATCCCACAGATCTGTATAGGGCGCAGCTGGCTTCGCCGGTCCTCCCTTTTATCCTTCCCCCCTGCCTGCTCGGCAGCGGGTGGCTGAATTGGGCAGGGGGTGGGCGGTGGGCTTACCTCCAGCTACTGAAACTCTTGGCCTCTCTTGGAATTTAAAGGGGCAGAGACGGTTAAGGGAAGAGTGTGTTAACATACCAGCTAGTGGGAGACAGCAGCTTCATTACTGCCAGTGACTCCCACTCAGAAGCACTGTATCAGAGGCCCTGGAGCCTGGGAGGGGCGTGGGTCCCACATGGGAGTGTGGACGCGGAGGGTCACAGGTTGTACCGGAAGGAATCTTTTTTCCACCAGCTCCCCTCCAAGAGTGGAGGCATGAGCGCACATGAGCTTTTAGCCCAGCAGTTTTGTCAGTTCTGTATGGACAACGACTCACTGCACGTGGTGAGACCTAGGAAGGCCGTTTAAGCTGATGGAGATAACAGCAGCCATAGGTGGTGGTGGCTTGTAGTCGCTGAGACTTTTGTCACGGTTTGGGCCTTCACTGTCGATTGACTTAGGGTCTCCTCCTATGTGGAGCTGCCATTCTGAGAGTGTCTGTCCACAAGGGGAAGGGTGGGGTTCCGGAATGACGTAGGCCCCTCAGCCCACCTACAGAGTGGCTATCTAAAACAAGACAATTCAGAAAGCCACGCTAACATTTCACAACAAGGCATCACCTCCACTTACTATGGAAACATTTTATCAGGCTTGACGTGTGTGTGATATCCAAGGTGATCCGAGGTTTGACCAAAAGGTATCTAGTGAGAACAAATTACACAGAGGCCTGCTTTCATTATTATGGGCCAGAGGTAACCCAGCCAGCCTTTCTGTGCAGTGGGAAACACAGTGGCTACGTCTGTTAGGGGGCAGCGACTCTAGCCCAGCGCTTCAGAGAAGGGCCAGCCATCGTTGAGAGTTGTCAGGGCTAAAGCTGTTGTACATCACGGCTGTGATGCCGTCGTGTTGCCGCTAGAGGGCGCAGCAGCCTGGCCAAAGTTAAACGGCTGGGATGCTTCCATCGGCAGAGAGGCGGTCTGTTTGCACAGTCAAACCCAGCGTTAGCGGTGGACAGATTCTTTGTACGTTGGGATGCGTGGGGAAGGACAAGAAGAGAGCAAAGAAACTGCTGATGTGGCCGTACTCGCTTCTAGTGGTTTTTATCTCCTTTTATTAACGGCTTCAAATATGCCGTTGGATTTGGGCAGGCTGTTGTCGGGGGGAACGTTTGTTTATAAACACTCTGAACAGGCCCAGCCTTTGAAAAATGCTTATCATCACGTGGATAATTTCTTGGCCAGGGATTGCTTTTCTAAAGGCAATATGGAGAAGAATGAATATTCAAGATGAACTATGAAAATAACGTTTAAAGGTCAGTGTGTAAATAGCTTCCTAAAATACCATTTGTGTATCCATTAAGACTGGGTGGGAGGTGGCTGTGCCTTTCAAGCTTTGTGCAGAAAGAAGACACGGTCGTAAAGGACAGACTGCCTCCCCCGCTCCCGCCCCGCATAACCAAGCCTAAGCTAGTTAGTCTTGTTTAGTGGAAGGGGTTTACCATAGAGGGAGGTGGCCCTCAGACTCTTAAGGGGCGGGGCGGAGCGGGGCGGGGCGGGGCGGGGCGGGGCGAAGGCTCCAGGAGAAGTAAACTAACAAAGCACTAGTGCTCCTTCATACTTGGACATGGTTTGGAACTTTAGGTAGAATAAGGACGTACTTGCAGTTATGGTGATTCTTTAGTGTCCAATAACATAAGACATGGTGTTATTATTAGAAAGTCTTTCTTACAGGCTACACTGCCTATTAGATATTAGCAGTGAGGTTTCTTCACCATTAGGTGGATTATTAGGTGTAAAAAGGAAATTGTCCACCAGGCAAATGACTTTGCTCCCTAACTCTGCGTCATCCCACAGTGGTAGAGGGGTGACACAGCTGTGTCTGGCCCAGCAGGGGAGCCAGGTGGGACCGGTGTGCTTGCCATGAAGCCACTACCTGCAGTCGTCTGTGGGGAAGGCCTTCAGCTGGGCTCTGAGCATTCGGAAGGATGCACACAGAGGAAGGGGGAGGGGAACCCACCAGCCGGCCATTCTTGTAGAAAGGGAGGAGTGGCAGGTCACAGGCACACGCTGTCCCAGAATTCCCTCGTGCTCCCCTGTAGCGCCGGCATTTCATTCCTTACGGCCCTGAGTCCCAACTCCCCTCCTGTGGTTTGTGTCAAAGGTACTTGATCTGATTGACTTCCAATATCCCAAAATGTCACGTGCAGATGTCTTGTGGGAGTGAATAGGCACGTGTTTGCAATCACAGTGTGAGAAGTCAAACCTGGGAGCTGGAAAATGCCGTTGGCAGGGAATGACACAAAGGAAAATCTTCGTTTCCTTCGTGGAAACTGACCGTGTAGTCTTCACAGCCTTTTGTACAAATATCTACAAACCAGATAACTCTCCCGTTCAGTGCTTGCCCTCTGGAATTGTCTCTAAACACATCGAGCATACAATAAAAAGAAAAAAACAAAAAAAAACAACCCTGAAATGAATGTCTGTGGTCTCCTCTGTCTTGGGTCTCGTGAGTACATGTGGGCATCAGTCACAGTGTAGGAAATGTGTGAAGGGGGGTATATTTTCCTGACATGAATCTTCAGAAAGCCCAGTCAGTTCAGCAGTTTCCTTTATTTCTGTACCATTCTGTGGATAAATTCACTCTTTAAAAGTGAATACAAAACCACAGCGAGATGCCGCCTCATGCCTCTCAGGATGCTACGATCAAGAAACAGAAAATCTCAAGTGTCGGTGAGGCCATAGAGAAATCGGAAGCCTGTGTGTTACGGGTGAGAATGCGACATGGGGCTGGGGTGGGAAACAGCATGGAGGCTCTTTCCAAAAAATTACGAAGAGAAGTAGCATGTTATCCAGTTATCCCACTTCTGAGTATATACCCCAAAGAATTCAAAGCAGGGTCTCAAAGAGGCATGTGTGCACCTGCGTTCCCAGCAGCATCATTCCTGCCAGCCAACAGGTGGGAGCCACCCTGAAGGTCATTAAAGAGTGTATCCATTGATGGATGAATGAATAAACAGGATAGGGTATATACAGAAAATGAAATATTAGTCAGCCTTAAAGAGGAAGGAAATTTTGACACGTGCTACAACATGGATGGACCTTGAGGACATTATGCTGGGTGAAATTAGCCAGTCTCAAGTAGGCAGATACTGTATTTTTCCACTTATACAAGGTACCAAGGGTAGTCGAACTCATGGAGACGGAAAGTGGAATGGTGGTCGCCAGAGGCGGGGTGGGGGAAGGATCTGGCAAACTGCTTGTGCTGGGGAGTGGGGTGGGCCCACTCCTGGGTCTGCCGTGACCCAAGGGGTAAGGGCTTGCCTGGCTGGCTGTTAGGACACTGAATCTTCACCGCTGTATGCTCAGGTACATGATTACGTCTCCATGTTACAGGTGAGGAAGCCGAGGCATGGACCGGTTAAGTAATTTACTCCCCCAAACTTGTAAGAGGCAAAACAGAGACTCGGGTTAAGTGCGGCCCAGAGCCAGCCCCCCCCAGAGGGTAAGCCTCCTCCCGCTGTGCCACGTTGCAGCGTAACCTCGAGGTGCTGCAATGGAGACCGAAGTGGCACCACAGCCCCATACAGGAGATTTTTGAGGGGTTTGCTAAATTGGGGGTGGGGGTGCTGAGTATACTTGAGGTTGAAAGTTTTCCATTTTAACACAAGTTAGAGGAATTTATAAGCAATACTCCCTACCTGTATTATCTATTAATAAAACTAAATAAGTAGAATGTTACCTCCTTTAAAAAAAAATGCGTTTGAGAAAGTTTTTCCCCTTGGTTGGTTCTTTCCAAATACCCATTTAGTTTTGTTCACGTCTGAACACCAGGAAAACATTATGACAAAACTGTGACTTTGGAGTTTAATCCGAATTGTCAGCTCGGAAAAGAAAGGCCCCGATTCTAACAGTCTGTTACAGCAAGTAGGGTCCTGTGTACGTGTCCGTCCTTGCCGTGTCAGTCTTACCAGCCCTGCGAATCCTGAGCTCAGCACTGGTCACCACTGGTAGGTGTCAACAAGGAAGCGGCCAGAAGCACTTCCACTTAGGACCGTTTATTAGGTACAGAGAAACGAATCTTCAGAGGGAACATCAATAAATATAAAATACACGTGAAACCCCAGGGAGCAGAGACAGTGTCCTGTGAGTTCAAAGGGCCCGAACACAGTGACAGCTCTCGAGCGGAGGCGCGATGCCAAATTCCCACGATTTCTCCCTAACTGCGATGTTTGGTTTCCGCTCTTCCTTCTCTCTGTCCTTGGATCATTTTATTTTTGATTTCTGTCCCAGAGGTGCAGACCACGGGTGTGTAAACAGCTCCTCAGGATGGGCAGAGCACGCTCAGGTAGAACTGCCTTTGTCTAGGGCCTTCTTATCCATGATAATTAAATCTTCTGTAATTATTTTGTACAACTGGGAGGGAGGCGGAGTGGATACCATTATAATAAAGAAATTCTGACCTTTCAAAACCTTCCAGGACCTATGAAACAAATCAGTGATGCCCAGAGCCAGTGGTGACCTGGAGAAACTTCTTTTCTATTGATTTTAGCTGTTACGGTTTGGCTCGATTTATTCCCCAGGGAAGGGAACGTGACCTTGCACACTTGCTTCTGTCTGCAAGGAGGAAGCGTGGCATAGCCGGGTGGCCTCTTGGTCTTCACTGCAGACCACAGGCAGGTGTACGCAATCATGCATTTGCCAGGACCCTCCCATCTGTCCACCTTTTTCTGGACCGCTTGGACTGGGCGTGGTATCCTTGAGGTGTGAGTGCCTGAGAGGCTGGCTCCAAAGGAAACATTTGCACTGCTCTTCCAGCCACTCCCTCCCCGGTTTCCTTTAATCTGCAGACCAGGGATCAGTCTGTTTCCTTCTATTTTCTGCCCTTCCTCTGTCACAGCCTTCCTCTCCAAGGACGCAGGGCGTTTGGGGTCGTCGGCGCCCGACAAAGGGTGTCAACAGCAGCAGAGCCTGTCCTGACCCGCTCTGTGTTCAGGGCTGGCTGAACTTGGACACCGTGCCCCCTACCCCCGAAAGGTGCCCGCCGCAGGGACTGGGGGCTCTCGGACTGGTGAGATTGTTCAGCTCAGAAGGGAGCCAGGTTTTGCCTGGTGGACGGTTCCAGGTTTCTCGAGGCTGGGGGTGGGGCACCAGGTATTTGAGGCTGATATTTCATATGTTTTGGTCTACACTTTACCTTGCCATAGAAATCCTGCTCTTGGGGGAGAAAAAAGACCTCTGAGATAGAATTAGTAATTTACTCTAATAATGAGTTATGTAGGTTTCTGACTTGCAGGGGAAACACCAAAACCTCATAAAGCTCACCCCACCTCACCCTGGCTGCCAGGATGGGGCTGGGAACTTGGAAGGAACAGGAGGAAAAGTCTCAGGGACTTGGGCACAAAGGCCACTGTAAACAGAACATTGGCTACTTGTAGGATCGTTCAATTACAAAAGGGGCCAAGCCCACTCCTGCCTTGACTTTTTGTTATATATACATTAGGCAGAAAAAAAAAAATCCCTGTACTGCGAAACGGGAACGAGATGCTGCATCTCGTTCGCTGGAGGCTGCGTGGCATTGTCTGGGTGTGGGGGCACACTAGTCTCTCTGAGCTGTGTCATTTATAAGGCATTATTTGGTTTGATTCTGCACTTCGTGCGCTGAGAATATAAAATCATGCCAATAAGAAGCCGCTGTGGCTACTGTGACTTTGGGACTACTTGGAAACCAAGGAATCTTCTAAAAACGGTTCTGAACCTAGGGAAGGTCAGCTTGCACGCATATTTACAGTCATGGGATGGACAGACACTACGGGGTGGGGACAGGGCTCTATCTGCACTGACGGACGGATATCGATGCAGTTTTAAAAAGGGAGAAACAGTGAGTGTGGTTTTTTAAAAAATAAAAGTTGACTATGATACTGACTTAAAGCCTGTGCAAACCACGTATTTACAATAAATAAATGCTCCATTCAGAGCCTGTATGTCAACTGAATTACAACTTGAATGTGGTGAGGTCAGACACGGTCTCCCGGGGAGGCCTGTCCCACGACGGGGACCCCCAGGGGCTCAGAGGCCACTGGCTTCCTCGGTCTTCTCACCGGAGTGTCTTCAGAGATAACTGTGGAAACACGACAACATGACCAGGTAGGGTGAGAAGACTTACTGCACACAATGACCCTCCCCGGGGCTGGGCACTGAGGCTGGCCATCACGTGCAAGGAAGTGATTTTATCCAGGGGGTCATAGGTAGAAAAGGAATGAAATGGGACATGAGAGACCTGTTACGTCTCGTGGCATGTGGAGACCTAATGGCATCTTATAAACACTTATAGGATCAAGCACCAGCAGATTTATTTGACAGGGAGCTCAGGAAAAGCAAAGAACTTGCTGGAGACCCTAAGACAAGGCAATGGAAAAGAAACAAAGTGCCCAGGCCTTTCGATTTCCAGCCCAGCGCTCCCACCTGTGCCCGTATCGATGGGGCCCTGCGTCCATAACAGAACACCCTCCGGGGCACTGTTTGCTCTGTCTGGAACCCAGTGATCGCTCTGGGTTCTGTTCCATGCAATTGTTTTGTGTCTCGCTGAAGTGAGAATGATTAAGATGCTGTTCAGGGAGACATAAGGAAGATCGTAGCTCTGGGATGACCAAGACCGACTTCGCGACCCATCCTTGACTAGACATTTGCAGGCTTGGTGATCTGGGTGTGTGCCTGCCGCAAGGCCAGAGACCAGGCACTGCACCATGTCTGATCACACCTGCACATTTGGAGGTGAGGGTGACTCCTGTCCTGGCAATTTTAACATGCCAGGAAAAGCAGCAACCTATAGCGGAAGGAGCACTGGACAAGGAGTCAGAGGCCTGGCCGTGTGACTGTGGGCAAGTTCCTTAACCCCTTGGAGCTCCGTTTTCTTATCTGAAAAAAACAATAGCACTAAAGGCATCTCTCCAGCTTGCATCCCAGGATTAGCGGAAGGGCCGAATGAGATAGGGCATGCAAGTCGTCTGAAAAGTGTACGGAGTTATGCAATGTAGGGCCTATTATTTTGATTATGACTATATGTTTCTGACCACAGGGGTCAAGTATTCATTGTAGAAAATTCAAGAATTGCAGAAATACACTAGGAAGAAAGTAAGACTCAGTGCTAATCCCCCAGAGCGAATGCCTGTGCAGAATTTTGTCCCGCTCACATACAGTTCCTTCTCAATGCAGCCACATGCCCAGTTTTGAGCCTGTGATCATCTGAGGGTGGTTTTTGCAATTCCTGGATTAGCTGTGCTAGAAAAGGGGGCTGTGCTGTCCTCCTTCAAGGAGCCCATCTCAGCTTCCGGGAACCTCGTCCCTCCCTTCTCACATGACTTTCCTCGAGGTTCCATACAGCTGCAGAAGGGCCCGATTTAACAGCAAGTTACCCTCTGTCACCCAGAACTCCAGACCGGGGAGGGTCTAATGGGTGTTTTCAAAGAAACAAAGGGCCTTTAAATATGAGACCCTATCATGCACAGGGGGAGGCATGATGTCCGCCCAGGTTAGGAAATGCTCTGTCCAAGTTGCCTCGTGTAAGAATGAGGGCATTTCTTGTCTTATCACACAGGCACCTGGCCCTCCTCCCACATTCCTGTGGTCACCAGGACTTGAACTGTGACTAAATCTGGCCAAAATAAATGATAGTGTTGATGTCTATATGGGATTAAACTTAAGATTTCCAAATTTGGAACATCAGATGATACCAAGCCATGGTAACAGAACCTTCCCCCTACAGTTCAAAGAAAATTTCTCTAAAAATATATTAAATTTGTTGTCATAGGTGTTCTTGTTCTACCATCATGTCTAATATAACTACATACCATCCTCAAGACATGATAAATTTATTTAATTTTCTCCAGTATTTTTTCAGCTATTTTTATGTTTCACACATTTGTGCTTTAGCTAGAAATTTCAAATAAAAATGCTAAAAAATGAGTAAACAAAAATTATAATGTTGATGGGGGGCAAAAGCCCCCAAGGATAAGGAACCTTGTGTTCTACAGACGAGAGAGAATGCCAAATTATGTTCTGTAAACATTGAAGAGTTTCTCTCTCAGGCTCGTCAAGGCAGTTTAATGAGGGAAGATCGAACGGGGAATGAACAAAGTGAATGTCATAGAAGGGGTCCGTAGGGGTCTGGTCGCCAAACGTGCTTCTGTATGTGGTGGTCATTCCAGGGAACCCCTTTCACTCTTTAGATTTTGACATTCTAAGTGTCATTCCAGCGAGAAACAAGGTACCCCCAAGTGGTTTTCCCTGAGGAAACAGAGTCTGAGGAAAAATGTAAAGCTGTCAGGAGAAGCCACACCCTCCACATCTCGGAGGGAGGTGAGGGACACGTTACCTGAGCATTTCTGCCTTTGATGTCATCGGAGCTCTGCCCAGCAGCCTCGGCGTGGAGCCAGGGACCAGGTGTCCGGCCTGAAAGACGCAGGGACGATCTTACCATCTGTTGGCCCAGGGACTGGCTGTGCACGTCACAGAGAAAGTTGGGCTAGCCCAGCACTCAGAGCAACGGCAAAGGAACCCGGAGCAACGTGAGCCGGTCAACCTGAAACCCTCAGGCTGCTGGCCTCGGACTGCATGTTTCCACCGTGGCTTCCCTGTCAGACTGTGACTACGTGACTACAGAGGCGTCACGTTCAATATGCTGGGGGAAAACAAGTCACTAAGACCTGTCATCTCAATGCGTGTGAGAGTCTTAGCTCAGAGCAAACGGCCGTCTCCAGCCCCCAAGATGTACCACACCCTGAGCTAGATTCCGTTTAAGAAAAGAGCAGAAGATAAGTGAGTGCTGACGAAATCAGCCTCTGTTCCACCAGGCCCCAACTCCTTCTCTAAAATGTATTACGTGTAGACATTATACGAATTATATATAAATACATCCTTATAACTAAGAAGTCAAAGAACAGGAGAACGTAACAGGAAAAAGAA
>PVJD01019947.1:0-10566 GCA_004026545.1 Mormoops blainvillei
AAGGACGCTTTCATAATACAGTAACACTTAGGGACACTTCCTCTCCTTTACTTCAGGTTCCCTGCAAATAAACAAATGTCAGGCATTGTCTTGGGTCCTGTCCCTGGACAAGAAAAAAAAAAAATTAGAGATATTCTAAATTAAAATTACAGCGGTCTGAGAGTGAGAGGGACAGAATATTGAGCCTGTTAATAGCTGTGACCAGCTCCGATAAAAGACTCCTCACATTTCCTGTTTATCTGTTGAAATTTAGGATTAATTTCTAGGTGGTTATTTCTGAGATTATTCAAAAGAGAGAACAGCCAGGTGCCATTGAATCCCAGGAGCCTCCGCTTCTCATTTACACGTGAACTTTCCAATCTGCTACCGACAGCTAACCCACAGGCTTGGATAATTCTTCCTTGAACCCACAGGCGTGGGCACTTCTTCCTTGAGGACTCTGCTGTGCCTACCCTAAAACTAGCCCCACTTCACCTTCTCCTACCCCCTTTGTCTATAACTAACATAAATCCAAAATTTTTATTGTATTTTTTCATTACCATAGAGTCCCCTTACACCCCTCTCCACCCAGCAATTACCACACTGTTGTCCATGTCCATAAGTCCTTTTTCCTTTTTGCTCAATCCCTCTACCCCCTAACCTTCCCCCTCCTTAGCTGTCATCCTGCTTTCTATCTATGAGTCTGTCTCTATTTTCCTTGTTAGTTCAGTTTGTTAGGTTCTACATAGGAGTGAAATCATATAGTATTTGTCTTTCCCCGACTGGCTTATTTTGCATAGCATAATGTTCTCCAAGTCCATCCATACTGTTGCAAAGGGTAAAATTTTCTTCTTTTTTTATGGTCAAGCAGTATTCCATTGTGTAAATGTCCCATTGTTGTTTTATTCACTCATCTACAGATGGACACTTGGGCTGCTTCCATATCTTGGTCATTGTAAATAATGCTTCAATTGAACATAAGGGTGCTTATGTTCTTTCAAATTAGTGTTTTGGGTTTCTTTGGATATATTCCCAGAAGTGGGATTGCTGGGTCAAAGGCAGATTCATTTTTAATTTTTTAAGGTATCTCCATACTGTTTTCCACAGTGGCTGCACCAGTCTGCACTCCCACCAACAGTGCAAAAGGGTTCCCCTTTCTCCACATCCTCTCCAACACTTGCTGTCCTACGATACATTTCTAAAAGTGGAGAATAGTTACTAGTACTATTGGTCCAGTGCAGCAAGCTTTTCTGTCCTATATTTTCATGTATTAACTGGACTATAAACCTTAGTTTCTGGTCTAATGATGACCTTTTTCTTTGTTTTATTTATTTATTTTTATTGTGATAAAAAATACAGGGGTGGGCAAAAGTAGATTTATAGTTGTTTGAACAGAAAAAGACATACAGGTTTTGATTGTTACAATAGCTTTATTAACTCAAAAGAATGTCACTCACAACTGTAAACCTACTTTTGCCCACCCCTGAAAAACAAGTTTACCATTTTAACCATCTTTAAATGTATAGCTCAGTGGCATTAAGTAAATGGACATTGCTGGCAACCATCCCCACCATCCAACTCCAGAAGGATAATCTTTTTTAAGGCTCTAGATAGACATTGCCAAATTGTCCTGTAGAAATAAATAATTGCTCTTCCTCACAACAACTTATTTATCTATTAAACACAATTCATTGAATATGTTTCATGTGTCAAGAAATGTACTAGATACCCATAAATATTATATCAGTTAAGATGGTTTTGTTGCAAATTACAGAAAAACCCAACACAAACTGACAAGCAATAGTTATTTGTTTGGGGTTTTTACCCTGAATTCATGGCTGAATTCAGCTCTATTTCCATCACTAGGACTCTGTTTCCATCTCTCTCTTGCTCGTTTTCTCTCCAACTATTGCTTTCATTCTGAAACGAGCTTGTTCCTTGAGATGTCAAAATGGCTGCAGCAGCCCTGCCCTCCTATTGACTCCATCCATGTCCAGCAGAAGTAGAGAGAGAGAAAAGAAACCCCCTTCCAGTAACTCTGAAGAAAGTCTTGAGATTTACTGTGATTAGGAAGGCTTAGAGCTCATGCTCATCCAAGCCAACCAGTGAGGCCACAGGAATGGGATAATAACTGGGTGATTTAAGGCCTGTGCCTTGTCCTCCACCTGGAGGGCCACGGTGGGAGGAGCCCCATCCAGATCACAAAGACCAAGAGCAGAGAATTAGCAAAGAAAATCAGGCCTGTGGCCAGAGGAACATGAAGGGACTCTGGGGTAACAAAAACAATGTCCACTGCCATTCAGCAGTAGAGCGAGAATATCATATGAGAAACCATTATCATACATTATATAAAAATACAGTTAAAGAAAAGAGGAAAGGGAGTGAAGTTCTGTTTAATATATCTTTTTTTCTTTTCTTTTTCGCTACATATAGTACCATGTATTGTGCTTGGTAAACCAAAAAGCAGCCTTGGTCTTTGGGAAACTTATACTCTAATGAGGGAGACAGACATATAAGTTGCTCTAATAGGCTGAGCTTCAAGTGAGGTGGGGGTGCTGCAAGAAGCCCAGACAAGGGTACCCACAGCCCAGCCTGAGAACCCAGGAGGCTCTTCCTAAAATAGGTGACACCTGGGCTGAAGCTTCCTGTATGACATAAAGAAATGTGAAAAGAGACTTTAGGGCAAAGAAAACCACATGAAATGGTTGGAGGGGGATCATATAGTTCAGTATCCAAAAACTAACATCTATATGCTAGACACCTCTCAAACTTTTTCTATATTTCATGTAATTAATATGTACAGAGAATAGTGAATAGCCTGGCATTCTTGAAGGAAGATTCGTGAAAAAGAAAACAGAACAAAACAAAACAAATAAAAACAAGCAAACAAACACAAAATGCTCAGGCAGGTGGGGATCACATTATGGAAGGGCTTTCAAATTTTATATTACACTTAGTTCAGCTAATGAAAGTTTTGAGGCAAGAGTTTGACATGAGCAAGGCTGTGTTTTTTAAAGACTTTACAGATTTGATACCTGCAAGATGATACCTGCAAGAATTGTATAAGGAAGACCATTGAAGAGGTTGTGAAGATACACCAGCCAGAGGTCAAAAGAATCCACTTTTGCCCTCCTGATTCTCATACACTGCCGACCCTCTTGTCAACGCTCTCCACAGTGGCCTCTGGAACTTGGTTTCATTGTACCATCCCTATATTCTTAACCTCTTTACCCTCCTCCTCCTTGCCTTAACTAAAATTTGTGAGTTCTCCCCATCCCCACTCCTGCCCTCACTCAGCAATCCACTTCTACTGGCCCCCTTGAGCAGAGGTTATTGGTCATCCCATTGGACTCAGAGCTTGCCCATTTGCCAACCGTTTCTGGCCTCTCCCTGCTAACTCCCTCATCCTGTGAGGACCATACAACCCAGCCCCACCACCACCTGCCACCGTCTTCCAGGCTTCACTTACTCTCCCCCCATTCACTTTCAGCACATTACACTCTCCTGAAAGTTCTTTGGTAATTGTCGCTTAAATGCTAAATCCACTGGGTTTCATAGCTTAACTTGGGGCATTTGCTTCTCTTGACCCATTGTTTCTTTTAAAAAATATTTATTTATTTTTAGAAAGGGAAAGGGAGGGAGAAAGAGAGGGAGAGAAACATCAATTGGTTGCCGCTCATACATGCTCCAACTGGGGACCGAACCTGCAACCCAGACATGTGCCCTGACCAGGAATAAAACTGGCAACCTTTGTGTTTGCCAGACAACACCCAACCAACTGAGCCATACCAGTCAGCTTTTGATCCATTGTTTCTTGACAGATTCATTAGAAATTATTTTTTCCTGTTCCTCCTTATACCCCTCTGGCCATTCTTCTCTGTCTCTTGCAATTTCTTCCTCTTAGGTTCTTAATTGTAAGTGCGCCTTGGGCTTCTTCCTCAGCCGTCTTCCCTTCTCACCTTCTATACTCTTCCAATAGTTTGAATCACCACTTATGTGCTGGTGACCTGAGAGCTCACAAATCCACACTACTGGCCCCACGCTCTCTCCTGAGCTTTACATTTTTGTGTCCAACTGCCTACTGGACAACACTAACTCATTGCTTCACTGAAACTCCACTTCCACATTCCCAAAAGAGTAGACTCTTTTCCATCTACCCAGGCACCCAAGCAAAACCTCGAAGCCACTGTGACTTTTCAACTTCAGTGACCACTGTTAACCAGTCACTGAGTGTTGTTAATTCTGCCTTTTTTCTCTCTCATAGCCCTGTCCTCCTCTCCGTTTTCACTATAACTTATTTCATTTAGGTTCTCATTACCCTTTGCATAAAATGTTAGCTTTTTATTTTGAAAAATTTCAAATATACATAGAGTATAATGAACCTCTACATTTCCATAATCTAGATTTAATAATTATTAACTTTTTGCCGTATTTACTTTATCTATTGTTTCTAACCATATTTTAGAGCAAATCCAGACATCATGACATCTCACTCACAAACACTTTAGTATGTTATTTCCATTACTGTAGTCACACCTACCAAAATTAACAAGAATGCCTTAATATTATCTAAAACTCTGTCTTCCAAATTTTCTCTTTACAGTTGGTTGGTTTGAATCAGGATCCAAACAGGGGCCACACATTGTGTGTAGTTTCCAAGAGGGAAGCTAAAATAGTCTCTTCCTTTGAAGTGGGATTCCTTCCCATTGACTTGTTGAAGAGATCGGGTTAGCTGTCTTGCCTCACCTCAGTTTTTGCTGTCCGACCGTCTCTTTGCCTTGGGTCTTGCTCCTTTCCACCTCTGTCCAAAATGCAGTTTGGATCATGTCATTTTCCTGCTTGAAACTCTTCAATGGTTCCCACGATCTGCCACTATAAAATTCAAACTTCTTCCTTTGTCATATAATGTTTTCACTGATCTCTACCTAAACTTCCAGTCTCGTCTTTGGTTGATGTGTCCTCATTCTATGCAGGCCAAAACCTCTTTTGAAAACACGAAGCTTACTCTCTGTCTGAATACTATGCATTTGCCTCACCTCTACCTGGAAAACAGCCTTTACTTCCCAAAGCTCAGCTCAAGTACCACCTCCACTATGATGTTCTTCTGATTCCTTAAATTCCAGCAAAGGAAAAACGCCCATCTCCTCCTTCCATCCTGGCACCCACAGTGCCCCACTGCACATAAGTGTTTGCACTGCCGGCTCCCTCTGAGGCTCCTTGAGGCTGGGTCCTATTCATTGTACTAGTCTTATGAGCCCCCAGGTGTGTTGAAAAAAATGGGCTTTTAATAAATGCTTATGAGTAGGTGAATTATAATAAATGAATAGGTTTACATTGCAACCTGGGAAATAGTAGATTGGTTCCCAGAAGAAATTCCTAACAGTCTCTCCTGCTCACAGTTCTGTTTGTTTGTTTGTTTGTTTGTTTAAAATTTTATTTATTTACTTTTAGAGAGGGGGAAGGGAAGAAGAAAGAGAGAGAGAGAACTATCAGTGCATGAGAGATCATACATCCCCATCCGGGGATCTGGCCAGGCATGTGCCCTGACTGGGAATCAAACGGTGACCTTTGGTGCACAGGCCAATGCTCAATCCACTGAGGCACACAAGCCAGGGTTGCTCATTGCTCTTGAGGCCAGACTTAGGTAGCAAGACCCCAGACCTCCAGCCTGTGGAGTTGCATACTATACCCCTGTGAGAGTCCTGTGGCTTTGAGTGACTCAGGTTCTATTACAAGACCACTGGATTCTCAGTAAAGGGAAACGTTTCTGAAAACATAGTCCTTGGGTAAGGAGAACTCCTTTTTCAAAGAAAGTTGCTTTCCTGGCCAACATGATTTATCGTCAAGTATAATATAAACTGGGAAAATTCTTGTTAATGACAAAGCTGATTAGCAGGCTGGTTGTTCAGTGCCAAGCGTTTAAAGTCTGTGAACTAATTTCATGACACTGCATGTCACCTCCCTCTTCTGGCCTGTGTTTTTTAATCTTCCAAGTGAAGATATTGGAGTAGATGATCTCTAAGATTATTTCCAGCTCTATCATTTTATTATCTAATTCTTATATAATACCATTATAATATGTGTTTGTTATGATAAAGGTATAAGAATTATTGATGGCATTTTACAGGTATGGAAACTGAGGGCAGCAGGGCAAGGGACACGTGAAGGTAGTGCAGGGGTCTGAGTCCTTTCCAGCTCTGTTTCATTAGCAATAAATATTTCTTGGCTCCTGATGAAAGAACTGCAGTATCTTTCCCTTTAGAAAAGCTGGTCTGCTTTGTTCTCCAGGCCAGCAGAAAAATACAAGGGTCAGGGTATTAACATGAAAAATATTAGAGCACACTTACTCCACTCCCACAGCCTAGGAGGGTTTGATTCTCACGGTATTAAAAGTAAGAAAAGTCAGTTATGCTGAGACTGCTGGGGGCCATGGAAGAATGAGGCTGGTGGAGGAGAAGGGGAACAGATTGAGCTGCTGGGGATGTTTTTCGGTGTCTGTGGGCTAGGATAAGGAGAGGGGGCACCGATCCCAAGGGCACGATGACAGGGTCAGCCTCATCGCCTCTCTCTGTTCTTGGTAACAGCCAGTCTAGCAAGAAAGAGCAATCTGTCAAGTCTAATTAGAGTAGAAGAAAGTGAACAATGGGCACCCAGCTCTAAAATGACAGCTCAGTTTAAGAGGGTGGAGGAGCTTGGGAGGGCTGTGGGCTTTGTGTGCTTGGAACTAGTTCCTTCAGATGTATCCTTGCTGGACTCAAACTGCAAGACAACTTAGACTAGATTCTTATTTACTTCACCAGGAATCTTCAGGTCCCCGAGCTTTTTAACATATGCACAACCAGCAAAAGCAGAAGAGAACATGGCTGTGTTTCAAAGGTGAGGCTCTAACTGAAAATAGTTACATCATGTAGCGTGGACATTATGCTGCATGCATGCAACTTATATTTATTAATTTGTTCATGTTTTTCTTTTGTGTTTAATTATGTTGGTAGTATTAATGTTTCTCTCATTACTTTCACAACCTTTTTTAGTCAAAGGTTTATAATTAGATTGTTGAAATTTCAGAGCAGCCTGAAATTTCAGTAAGACCACAAATAAGCTCATTTTAAGATGCAAAAAAATCAAATTATATTTTCAGCTTGTAAATGGCCTATCTGATTTGAGTATTTTAGTTCTTGCATGAGAAGTGAGTTTCACAGGAAAAGGGTATATTTTATAAATGGAATCAAATAAATATATTCCTTAAAATAAATAAATACCTGAATACAAGTTATTGAAGCTTGAATGCTCTGCATGTGTATAATCTAAAGACTCAAATAACAGAGGCCTATCTATTATC
Organism: Mormoops blainvillei; assembly: GCA_004026545.1. Lineage (NCBI taxonomy): Eukaryota > Metazoa > Chordata > Mammalia > Chiroptera > Mormoopidae > Mormoops > Mormoops blainvillei. Next base: position 7,319 of record PVJD01019947.1, read on the forward strand.
AACAAATATTATACTGATGATTAATGGTTTCTTAATTTAACATGGCCTCTGTGTGGGACACTCAGACATCTTAAAGGTGTGAGAGAAAAAAAATTCTCTGAAGTGGGAGAGAAAGAATGGGAAAAGAGTAAACGCAAACAATTTATAAGTTATAAGTCTCAGTTGGCATGATTTTGTTATTTTTTTCCTATGTGTTATCTCATTTAATCCTCAAAGAACCCAGTGAAGTATGTTACTATTATCTTCACTCCATAGATAAAGGAAAGTAAGGCCCTGAGGAATTAGCCTAAGGCTACAGAGAAATGTAGGGTCAGGCCTCGAAACCAGATCATCTGGCTCCAAGTACTTCTCAGCTGTATTTCTGGTAGAGTCAGGAGACAACACATTTTAAAAATCATCCAGTTTAAAATAATAATGCCACCATGAGGACTCTCTTCTAATATATTGATCTTTTATGGATCCGATGAGGCAGTGGATTTTAGTTTGGTGTGTTTGTGCCACTTACCTTTACTGCATGTTGCTAATCTTTTATTTTTTAACAGCATCCCTTGTTTCTTTTCTGTCCTTTCTTTCTTTCTTTTTCCTTTTACACATACGTATTTGAATAAATTATCCTGTATAAAGATAAAGGAAAAGTCTGCCAATGCTATGCACCTCACCCCGGACCCAGTCCTGTCCCCAGAGAAACCAGTTATCAATTTGGGGTATAACTGACTTGTTTTCTATGAGCGTTTGTATTATTTGTGTGTGTGTGTCTTTTAAAAACATAAATGGTACCATGCTGTGCTTTCTATTCTGCAACATGCTTTTTTAAAAAAAATTTTAACTGACTGTGCCTTCTGGAGATCTTTTCGTGGCAGTATGTTTAAATCTAACTCACTGTTTTTAAGTGTTATATAGCATTCTATGCATCGTCACTTTTACTGTATCCTCCCTACATCGTCTCTGCTTTTGAAATGCTTTAGTGACACAAGTCAACATTTAACCCTAGTTATTTTTATGGGGTATGTAGAGATGGGCATAGGCATTATGGCTCATCGGAGTGTTAATAAGCAGGAAAGGAAGGAAATGTGAAAAGCACCTACCCCAGCATTCTCAGCTGAGGTGAGAAGCCTAGGGTAGACACAGTGTCATCAGTAGATTTTTACCTCTCAGGTGAGGAATTTTGGCATTTACTTTTCTTTGAATCCACCCATTCTCCAGAGATATATTTCTTACAGTAATAACGTACTTGACAGGGTGCTGTGAGGATGAAATGAGAATGCTTAGGAAAACCATCAAAACCATGTCTACCGAGACATGTCAGTTATAAATTGTGTTTGCCTACCCTTTTCCCTCCCTCCCTCTTCAGCTACTATGTTATCAAGCAACCCCTCAAAGAAGGATAGTTAGTACATGGAGCTGTGAATGTTGCTATTAGATATTCCGGAGCAGGAATGTGCCTAAAAGCATGGGCTTTGGAGACTGACAGATCTCTGGATTCAAGTCTTGGTGTGGCTATTTGTTAGTTGTGTGGCTTGGGTAATGTTTTGTCCTACGTAAAATAAGGGTAGTAATAATAGTGAACTTAGCCTGTAGCGTTGTGGTGAGGTTTAAATGAGGTAATGTATGTAAAGGATTGATACAGTTTCTGGTACATAGGAAAGTCAGCTGCTGTCACTGTAAGTAAGAGAAGTTGCAGTATGCTCACTTCTGTTTCCTGTCTATTAAGTATCACTATCCAGGTTCCTCAGATGTGACAATAAAGGCAGGCCTAATCTCAGGATTAAAGCAAAGCCATTCATTGTTCCTTCAGTCTGTAATTTCTTTTCTTTTTTTTAAAGTAAGTATTCCCTGAGCGCCTACGGCATGTCTGATGCCCTGCTGAGTACTGTGTGAAATGTAAGGGAAGTGCTGGAAGGTATTAAATTGAAGGGTCTTAATGTGCAAGGTTAACACTGGGAAGAACTTCGTACCAGCCAAATGAAAGACACTCTGTAATACGCTCTCTGGGTAACAGATAATAACATAAACACAGGGTAGTATTATGGATATACATGCCTAGTGGCTATTTTATCAAAATTTTCCATTAATTACCTTGAACACCTGCTTATTTGTTCCTTATCTAGCTTCAGAATTATTTTAGAAGCTGGCCTGGGTCTCATCTGTGGAACTTGAGCCATTAGATCATAGACTAACACAGGGCTTGCTTCCTGGCTGGGGGCTGCTCTCACTTCCTCTTAAGAGCTCTGGAAAAGAGGCCGCCAGGAGCTGGTGAGCAGCTGCTCTCCCCTCGGCCTAAGGCTTGGTTGAGTAGAAATGTGCAGATATTCTGTGATTCCAGAGAAAAGAGCTGATATTTAGTGAGCGAATTAAAATCCCCAAACAGTAGGATATCTCTTACAGTGCCCGAGGATGCCACATGAAGGGACTGAAAGTCCCTGTTGGGGGAGGGGGATGGTAAATTCCCAGGAAATAAACCTATACTATTTCTGAAGGTTCAGCCTTGCCCATCTCAGTCCAGTAAGCTTTCTCTGACCCACAGAGCTTATTTTCCATTGTGTGTGTAAACCCATTCCAGCGGGCCTCGCTAGACGTAAAAGGCCACCTCAGCTGTCAAGCGTAGAAGCCACATGTAGCTTTTAGGTTGAGAATCAGTCCAGGCAGCAGATGCTCAGAGTGCTTGGAGGGTGGCATGCCTGTTCCTGATATAAGAACAAGCACCCTTTGTCTTAATTGCACACTTAAATTGGGATAGACCATTCTAATGTTTAAAGGAACTATGTTAAATCATTCTTATAAGAAAAAATATCATAGTGTGAAAAGCTGTTATTTTCCAGAGAGCCCTTTTATTGCTGAAGGAATTTCTTAGCAGACAAAAGAATTCACTCATTAAATCATACCTCTGTGAAGAAGAGATTCTTAAGTGTAAGGAGTAGGACATGTAATGATTAGGTTAATTCGAATTCTACCACCCTTTCTGAAGGTAATCTTTTTATGTTTAATTTTATTTGGTAAAAAGGTGCAACCTTTCTGAAATTTTTGCCTTAACACCCAGAATAAAAATTTACAGCATGTTAGAAGTGTATAGATTGGCCCTGCTTTTCACAGGCAGAGTTCAGGGCCCCCAAATTACGCTTTTCGAATCACTATTAGCAAAGAATTTATTTTGCCCTCCTGCAAGAGGTAAATGTACCTGGAGTATAAAACTGGAGAGAGAGCCCATTTTCCAAGGAAGAACAAAGAGAAGGCGGGCCCCTCCCCCTTGG
>PVJD01019948.1:0-10556 GCA_004026545.1 Mormoops blainvillei
CTGGCCTGGAATGTGGGGCCCTACCCCTCTCCTGCCAGCCAGCTTCCCCGAGGTCCCCCAAATCTTCCCTCCCAGACAACCAAACTTGGGGTCATCCTTCTCCTGTAAGTGCCCAGGGCCAGGGTCCGGGGCCAACCCTTCACGCTCCCCTCACCTGCACATCAGTCTTTGGATTCACATCTCTCCTTCCGTCCCTTGTGACTCTGACTCCTCCAAGGCGGCAGCCCCAGAGAGAATGACCCATATAACCCAGGCCTGAGTTCAGGATCTTGGCTCTGTGGAACCGCAGGGTTTTCAGGCCCCAGAGGGGGAGGAGAACAGGTGGAGTCTCAGAATATCGCCACTCCCTATGTTGGGTGCCTAAACCACCAGGGTGATAAGTAGGGTGGGTGCGAGCCTGAGACTCCTTCCACTCACCTGTGCAGGGTCCACAAGCATTTCTGCCACCGCCATGGGGCCCTGTGGGGAGAAGGAGGCCATGAGAGATGCGTAACCATGGTAGGATCTTACAAGCGGAGCTGGACCACCCCTGCCCTGCTCTGCCCTGGAGCAAAGTGATCTGAGCCTGAGGGTCTAAGCTCAGCTCCTCAGAAATCAATGCTGCCTCTTACCAGCTGCGTGACCCTGGAGAACAGACGTCGGTAAACCCCAGCGCCTTCATTTGTAAAATGGGCATTCGGATGGTTTCAACTCACAGGGCAGACAGTGACATCAAACGTAAGGGGCACACACTATATATCAGCTGTACTGTCCCCATGATCAATGGTCTTGTATGTTTTCACTGCCAATGAAATGGTCGGGTTTTGAAATTTTGGCACATATTTTTCCCACTTTTTAGGGTTTTTAGAGGACATGATACATAAAACTCTTATATCATAAGCAAATACTTAAAGGTGAGTTAACATTCAGACCAATTATGAAGCGCATGGATAAATTTCACTAATCCAGTATGTTCAGTTTCTAACTGCCTACCTGTGAACGTATTTAGAGAAACGGTGGTTCATCAGTATTTAAGTCAATAGCTTTCAGGCGTGCTTCAGTTCGTGCACTGCAGGGAGGCGAGCAGCATACTATTCCTTTCAACAACCAGGCCTGCGTGCAACGTAACCCACGGAAGGGAGTGTGCAGAAGGCCCTTGGCCGGACGGTGGATCACCCCCGTGCTCTGAGAGCTGGAGCAGGTGCCGCGGTCTGAGGTCTAGCTGCTCCACTAACCGAGGTGACCCCTGTCGTGTTCCACAGGGAGTGTTTTTGAGGGTCTGCTCAGCCTGCAGTGGGGTGAACTTACTACACGAAGCCACACCTCAGCCTCCACCCCAGGTCAGCCCCTTGCCCCACCTGAGCTTCCCTTCCTGCAAACACGGGCCAGAGTTCATCCTACACCCGGACCGCTCCTCTCTGAAGAGGCATCGGGGATGCGCGCCCACCTCTGCACCCTCCCGTCCAGTCTCAGGCCTCCCTCCCTCACCACAGAGCCCAGCTGAAATAACCATAAGTTTCTCCTTCCTCAATATGTTAAGAAGGGGAGACTTATGGCCTGGTCCAGTCCACGCTCTCCACCCTTTCGGAAGCTCCAGCCCAGCCATTTCCTGGAACCCCAGACATTTCTGTCCATCTGCCCAGGTGATGTCTCCATGTTCTGACATCTCAGAGCCACATGTCCAAAAACGAGTCATAACCTCCTCCCTGACTCCTGTTCACTGCACTAACTTCCTCATCTCCATTCCTTAAATAACCTAGCAAGAAACCCGAGACGGTCCTTCACTCTCTACTTTTGCTCACAAACACACGCGATGCAGCCGGAAATCCTGTTGGCTCTGTCTTTGTGACCTGTACAATCTCTTGTCACGTCCCTCCTCTACTGACACCCCTCTGGTGCAGCCCTCCCACGATCCTCCTTAAGTCTACTGCTGGGTCCTCCTTACCCATCTCCCTGCTTCCGTTCCCGTCCACCTCTTAACAACTTTAAACTTCAAATCTGGGTATGTCCCTAAATTAGGTTCCTGGACCCAAGTCCAGTATGAAGGGGGTGACTTCCCACACAACACCAAGCAATTCTCGGACACCAGTCGCAAGCACAGGATGTTACCTGCACTTCTCTGATCCACTGCCTGCAAATCAGAGGTCCCCAAGATTTGCTGGGACGGCTCACAGGATTCAGAGAAACATGTTACAACACTTACCAAGTTGCCAGTTCATTATAAAAAGACATAACTCAGGAACAGATGGAAACGATGCATAGGGCAAGGGGTGAGGAGTGGGCACTGAGCTTCCATTTTCTCTCCAGGAGCCACTCTCCCCAAACCTGCACGTGCTCCCCAACCCAGAAGTTCTATGAATCCGCCCTTTCGGAGGCATTTTTGGGGGGCTCACTCCATAGACAGGATGAATTAAACCACTGCCGGGGCGACTGATTTGACCTCCAGCCCCTCTCCCCGCCGGGAAGTCACGGTGCGGGGCTGAAAGTTGCAACCCTCCAGTCCCAGGGCTGGTTCTCCCGACAGCCCGTCCGCGTCCTCAGATGCTTTCCAAAAATCACCCATTTAACAAAAGACAGCTCTATCCTGGGAAATTCCCAGGGTTTGGAGAGCTGTGACGTGACCAAATAGGTATGAAAAATACATTTTGGTAAACCGAGCGCCCAAATACGTGTCTTACAAAACACATCATCCCAACCTTTCAAGAATTCCAGCCGCTCAGGTCGTCCCTCGAGGCGACACTCGTCGGTCTGCCCCCTGCACACAGAGACTTCGGTTCCCCAGCGCTCAGGCGCCCCTGAGGGCACGCTGCCCTCTCCTCACACGGCGGGCACGCAGGGACCCGCAGGGCCTGACGCAGGAACCCGAGGGCACCCCCTTCCACCCGGGCTCCGAGTCGGAGGTGGGAGGCTGGCGGGGAAGCCGGGGGACGCAGCACCCACGTTAGTCGGGCTCATCAGCGCGGCCCCGCCACCGGCCTGCGGGAAGAGCGGAGGCGACGGGGCTGGAACAGGGAGCCGCCGTCGCCGACAGGTTCAGTCGGGCCTCCCGGCCGCCTCCGTCCGGCGGGGACCACGTCTCTCAGTTCGCTTTGTCTCCTCGGCCCCGCCCCAGAGCTCCGTTGCCCCAGGAAACCGAGAAAAGCCGAAGTAGAATCTCCAGAGCATTAGGAACTCCACCGCCGAGGGGACGCGACAGGACGTCCCGCCTCCAAGAACGCGTAGTTCTGTAAACAGCCCCCATGCTAAGCTCTCATTGGCTCTGATCGTTGACTTCAGTAGCCGCAGAGCCTTCTGGGTAATGTAGTTCTCCCGTTGGTTCCCACTACGGCAGCTGCGGTTGCTTCAGTTTCGAGATAAAGGCCAACCGGCGACGAGAGGGGACGCTGGGAAGTGAAGTTCCGGCTCTGCAAGGACACAGCGGAGCTTCCTGGTTCTTAAAGGGGACGGACCTAGATTTCCTCAGGGTGCAGTGTAGCCCAAGTGTCAGAAATAGGCATTGGTTATTACAGATTCTGTGACGCACTGCAAATTGGCCAAAGGCTACACAACCGAAGGGAGACGCGGCACCGGAATGGCTCTCGGCGCCCACTCATAGCTGTGGCTAAAGTTCTGGGGGCTGTTTAATTATCTTCAATAATCTCGGTCAGAGACAACAAGGAAGACACCTCCTCCAGACAGAGTATGATGGGAAGTTGGAGGAGAGATATCTTTCCGGCTTGGATAATCAGTGATTGTGTACCCACCTGGAGAGCAATAATACTTTTGTTGGAATAGTCTTAAGTTTTTTCTTCATTGAGATAATATTATTACTCCATATCTGAGATATTTTCCATTTCTTCTGAAAATCCGAAAAGGAGAACTACTTATTACATGCCCTTTTCTGACAAGATAGTGTGCACCCTTCTAACCATTGAAGCACATGTGCAAAGGGGCCTCGTCACCTTGAGCTAAAAGTGCGGTGTTCCATGATCTCATCTCCTTGCTGGGAAGTGCTTTATCGTTTCAACTGAAATTACATCAGCAGTGAGTGCACACACAGTTGAAATCATCTGTGACAAAATCTTGTGAAATGAAGGTTACAGAAAGTTAATAATAATGGTTACGTAATTATCCAAAGAAACTAGCAAAATAGTTCTAGAGAAGCATATCCGTTACAGATGGGGAAAAGTTAAGATTTCAGTGTGAAGTCTAGCTCTGGCTGGGCAGCTCAGTTGGCAAGAGCATCCTCCCAATACCCCAAGATTGTGGGTTTGATCCCTGATCAGGGCACATGCAAGAATCAATAAATTAATAAGTGGAACAAAAGATTGATGTTTCTTTCTCTCCCCCTTCTTGCCTTTCTTTTTATAAGCTGTTTGGATACAATAAGGTAATATTTTGTTGAAGATTTCTGCAGGAGAGATATTGGTCTGTAATTTTTATCTTATAATGTCTGCATCTGGTTTTTCGTATCAAGGCAATGCTGGCCTCAAAGAATGAGTTGGGAAGTATTCCCTCTGTTTCTATATTCTGAAAGAAATTGTAGAGAATTTACCCTTTCATCATTAAGCAATGAGCCCCTGTATCCCTGTTTTCTTTTGATTAGTATTATCATGGTTTATTTTTCTCTATCCATTTACTACCAAATATATACAAGGGGAGACCCAAAGTATGGATTTATAAAAAACCGTGTATTCTTACATGCTTAAACTCAGTCACCTTCAAAGTACTCTCCATTCGATGCAATACACCTATTGAGACTTTTTTCCACTGCTCAAAAGTTTTTGAACTTGTCAATTTTGATGCCTTTTAGTCCTTTTGCCATTTTTTTGTTTCACCTCTTCCACACTGGCAAAATGTTTCCCTTTGGGGACATTTTCACTCGGGGGAACAAACCAAAAAAATGTTGCTCGGGCAAGATTGGGTGAATAGGGAGGATGGGGCGGGGGGGTGCTGTCTTTGGTCCAAAACTGCTGAACACTCAGCGCATTGTGGGCAGGTACGATCGTAGATCACCCATCATAAAATGGGCAAACATGTCGAAAGTCTTAAAATATTAACTGAACCTGAATGCAGCCTCTCACACCACCAGTTGGCACACTGATACAGATGGGTTCCTAGAACACTCAGTGGGAGAAGCCTGTGCTACAAGACACCCACCCTCCAGAAGATAGCTCCAGGTTTTTTTAGGACCCCCCTCATCTATAGATATTATATATATAAACCACTTTCTTGTTTCTTGCAGATGGCATATAGTTGGTTCTTGTGTTTTGATCCACTCTGACAATGTCTTTTGATTGTGCATTTAGACATTGGAAGTGATTATTGATATAATTGGATTAATGTCTACCATATTGTTTACTGTTTTCTATTTGTTGCCCTTGTACTTTGTTCCTGTTTTTGCCTGCTACTCTTTTGTTGCCTTAGTATTTTTAATTCAGCAATTTGTAATTTCGTTCTCTATCGGTTACACTTCTGTTTTTACTTTGTTTAGTGGTTGCCCTAGAGTTTCTAGTATACATCTACAGCTAATCCAAATCTGCTTTTAAATAACACTCCACCACTGCACTGGTAGTGTGTGCACTTTAATTTAACAAAATAATCCTAATTCCTCCATCTGGTCCCTGTATCATTGCTGTTATTCATTTCATATATGTATCCACACACATACATACTTGAATATATTGTTGCTATTTTCTTGGACAAACTGTAATCTGTTAAATTAATTAAGAATAGGAAAGATAAGGTTTTATATTGCAACTTGGAGTATGTAACCTATATCATTTTCCTTCTCTCTAAAGAATTTAACAGAACTTAACATTAGTAGAAAAAAAAAGAAGTCAAATAAGACGCAAATCTATGTGCTTGTGTACGAGACAGGTAATTCAAAAATTTTTATTGATAATGAATTCACTCGAAACTGAACTTAAATTTGTTAGTTTAAACTTCACTTTCCCACTTTAAACAGCTTGTTCTCAGTGATTGTCAGAACGTAAAAGCACCTTTGTGGTTTATACACAATGTCACTCTAACAGGTAGCATAGAGCCTTGCTTATCCTCATTTGATGCCATGCTTTTGCACACACAACATGAATAATACTAAAAATATATATATATATGTGCTTAGTAAAAACAGCCATACAAGAGTAACTGTAGGACTTCTTTTATGCAAAATTCTAGAAATGCAAACTATAGTATATAGCTGGGGATGGCAAGTCGGGCAGAGCTGGGAGAGAGAATATAAAGGTGCCAATGAAAACTACAGGTGCTATGGATATATTCATAACATTGGCTTTGGTGATGGTCCCATATGCACACATATATGAAAATATAGTTTACACTTCTAATAAACGCAATTTATGTCAATGTGTCAATCAATCTGTTAAATTACGACTCCGTGTAAAATCTAGATCTCCTCTTCCTCTAGAAATAGCCTAACATCTGGCAAAGCTGTACTGACTCCATTAGCACCATTCCCCATGTTGCAAGTAGGTCAACCCTGATTCCTTCTCAAAATAGAAGGAAATGCTGACAAATGTATCAACATGGGGGAATTATGCTAAGCAAAATAAGGCAGTCACAATAACACACATACTGTATGATTCCACTTGTACGAAGCACCCAGAGTAGTCAAATTCAGGGACAGAATGTAGATGGTGGTTGCCTGGTGCAGCAGAGCAAGGGTGGGAGGAGTTGTTTAATGAGTAGAGTTTCAGTTTTGTAAGATAAAAAGAATGCTGGATTAGTTGCACAAATATGTGAACTTTTAACATTACTAAACTACAATAAAAATGCTAGAGGGTAAACTTTGTTATATGTATTTTACCACAATTCAAAATATAAAATAAGAAAACCTATATTACAGTAGTTCCCAGGGATACATTAGAGCAGACATGTGGCTGAAGTCTTTCGCCATTTGCAATCCTCTCTCTGGCATGAACTTTTCAGTGCCACAGTGTGGTTGGAGTCTTGGCTGAACACATGCCCATATTTGCTGCACTCCCATGGTCTTTCGCCACTGTGAAATCTGATGTGTAACAGGGCTGGAGTTGCATCTAAAGACTTTCTCGCATTCACTGTACTCAGAAGGCCCTAATCCAATATGAACTCATAAGGCGCTCTTCCAGTGTAATGAGTTAAGAGTTGTACCTAAAAGGTTTACCATATTCTCTGCACTCATAAGGTCTTTGCCAGTGTGAACTGCATTTAATGAGGTTGGAGTTGTATCTGAAGAATTCCCCACATTCACGGATCTCACAGGCCTGTCTTGATTGTGGATTTTCTGGTGATGAACAAGGTGGGATTTTCTAATGAAGGCCTTCTGACATTTGCTACACTCATAAGGCCTTTCTCCAGTGTGGATTTTTTGATGCTCAACAAGTATATGTTTGTGGCTAAAGGCTTTCCCACATTCGCTGCACTCATAAGGCCTCTCCCCAGTGTGATTTCTCCAATGTTTAATGAGGTTGGAGTTGTATCGAAAGAACTTTCCACATTCACTGCACTCATACGGCCTTTCTCCACTGTGAACTCTCTTATGCCTAATGAGTCTGCAGTGGTACCTAAAGGCTTTCCCACATTCGCCACACTCGTAAGGCCTTACTCCAGTATGATTTTGCCAATGTTTAATGAGCTTGGACTTGTACCTAAAGAATTCCCCACATAAGCTGCACTCATAAGGCCTTTCGACGGTGTGAACCCTTTGATGTCTAATGAGTGTGGAAGTGTACCTAAAGAACTTCCCACACTCACTACATTCATACGGCCTTTCTCCAGTATGGACTCTCTGATGTTTGATGAGCGTGGAGTTGTACCGAAAGAACTTGCCACATTCACTGCAACCGTAAGGCCTTTCTGCAGTATGAACTCTCTGGTGCCTGATGAACGTGGAGCTGTACCTGAAAAATTTCCCACATTCACTGCACTCATATGGCTTTTCTCCAGTGTGAACTCTTTCATGTCTTATTAGTCTATAGTTGTACCTAAAGAATTTTCCACACTCTCTGCATTCATAAGGCCATTCTCCATTGTGAATTCTCTGATGTTTCATGAAGTTTGCTTTGTACTTAAAGAATTCCCCACATTTGCTACACTCATAAGGGCTTGATACAGTGTGGACTCTCTGGTGACCAATGAGCGTAGACTTGTACCTAAAGAATTTCCCACATTCACTACACTTAAAAGGCTTTTCTCCAGTGTGCACTCTCTGGTGCTGCACAAGGTGGAACTTTCTAATGAAGGCCATCCCACACTTGCTGCACTCATGAGGCCTTACTCCAGTATGGATCTTCTGGTGCTGAACAAGTATCTGTTTTCGGCTGAAGCCTTTCCCACACTGAGTGCACTTGTAATCACTTTGTCCAGTTTCAAAGGCCTCTCTGCACTTGGTGTCCCCAGGTGACTTCCACCCGTGGTGAGGATCCAGGTGCTGGAGGAGGCCTGTACTGGCTGGGAAGTCCTCCCCACCATCACTGCACATGAAGGGCCTCTGTGCCATGTGAACACTGCCATTTGTCACAAATGAAGACCTCTCCTCGTCTCTTCCCGACACCTTGTTTCCTATCTGCTCCGCCTGGTGCTGGTAAAGGTCTGGCCCACAAATGCGAATCCCTTGCTCAGGATACATTCCATCGTTCTCAGCCTGTTGCAAAATGTCTTTCACCTCACAGGGTTGGGCCTTCTGGGTGGACAGAGCTGACTTTGGAGTCCTGACCTGTGAGCCTCCATCAGAATCACCTGGCTCCAAAGATGCATTCTCATGCTGGGCTCCAGGCCAACAACCTGCAAGCGGAGAAATGCCAGTGAAGTGCACGCTGACATTGGTGGGGGGGGCAGCCCACCAGAAACGAGCATCAGAGATGCCCACGAATAAGTCCATGGAACTACTGATAGGCAAGAGGGCCTAGAGCCAGCGAGAGGAAGGCCTGCTGTGCAGAACAGGGCCTGGGAAACTCATGATAGCAGAGCCCTGACATTGAGGGAAGACTCAAGACGGAGGCAGTGTCTTAGTACACTCAGGCTGCTATAACAAAATACCGCGGACTGGGGGGCATTTCAACAACCACAATAATCTTATAAGCAATAGAAGTTTATTTTCCAAGGTCCTGGAGGCTGGAATTCTGAGATCGGGGTGCCAGCACGGCCATGTGAGCGTCCTCGTCCAGGTCACAGACTTCTCATTGGTTCCCCACATAGTGGAAGGTGTCATTTTATAAGAGTACTAACCTCATTCATGAGGGCTCTGCCCTTATGACCTGTCACCCCAAAGGCCCCATCTCCTAATACCATCGCTTTGGGCATGAGGTTTTCGACATACGAATTTTGGGGGGATACAAACATTCAGATTATGGTGGGTACCGTGCAGGGAGAGGAGGCAGGGTCTCCACATCACTCCTCTGCGATGGTTTTCCATAAGGGCATGGCCTCTGGTTACTGGCAGGCACTGTGCAGAAGTTGAATCCTGACCTAGACATACCCGACTATAATAGAAACAGTGCTCTTCAAAGACTAAGGATTCATATGACCTCATGACATCTTAAGTAGAGCTGAATGCAAAGGGAGAAGCAGTGACACAGGCTGGGGGAGACGTGAAGGCCATGTAGTTTGGTTGGGGTGTGGCAGAAAGGGATGATAAGAGCACAGAAATGAGCTATGGTCACTGGAGCTGGCATATCTGACAATGATGAACAAAGCACACGTTCCCAGCTCTGGCGCCAAACCCTTTCCCAGCTCCCTCGCACCAAGGCATGTACTTTTGAGCATCTCTAGCCACTGAGGTATCAAGGTCCATCCTATCGGGCACCCAGGGTCCTTCCGTTGCTCAAGGTGAACACTGACATGCCACCTGAAAAAGGCCCGTTCTGGGTGAAAAACAGAAAAAAGTGTGGCCAGCATGCGCCCAGAGTGATCTGACATGGGATATCCATCATTTGAAAGTTACAAGAACTGCATGGGACAGGCCGTGGAAACAACCCAGTGGCCCCTAAAATTAGTAATTATGTTGGTGCTTAAAGTTTCTGGCACAGGTAGATCCCAAGAAATGCCAACAAGAGGAGGGGAAGTCTTGGGACACTGAGGTTCCAGCATCTACACTGAATGACCCATCCAGAGACCGGCCAGGTCTAAGGGACCTCTCACACAAACTTCAAGGTTTCTGACTCCTCAGCCCTATCGTGCGAGTACTCAGAGCAGCAAGGGGTGGGCTGCTTGGGGACAGCAGGGACAGTGCATACAGCCTGGTTCTGGCACCAACAACACATGTGCCAGAAAACCAGGAGAGGAAGCAGTGCCCACGGTCTCGTCGTGGGAAGGACAGAGCTGCCCCTGGACAGGATGAGTACAGAGCCCAGCCCGGGACCCCGGGGTGGCTGTGAGGGCCTCACCTACGGAGGACAACAGTGCAAGGTTCTCCAGCATCACGCTGTGGTACAGGCGTCTCTGAGCCTCATCCAGGAGCCCCCACTCCTCCTGGGAGAAGCGTATGGCCACATCCTCAAAGACCACACGGCCCTGTGAAAATGGGAACAGTTTGGTTTATGAGCAGCTTGTTTTCACTGTATTTTTGTGTATTTTTTTATCTATTTGCCATCTATTAATTA
>PVJD01019949.1:0-10568 GCA_004026545.1 Mormoops blainvillei
AGGAGCGCGAAGACAAAGAAATATGGTCCAAATGAAAGAACAGATCAAAACTCCAGAAAAAAAATACAACTAAGTGATGAAGAGATAGCCAACCTATCAGACTCAGAGTTCAAAACACTGGTAGTCAGGATGCTCCCAGAAATGGTGGAGTATGGTTGCAAAATGGAGGAAAAACAGAAGGCTATGCAAAATGAAATAAAGCAAAATATACAGGGAACCAACAGTGAAGGGAAGGAAACCAGGGCTCAAATAAACGATTTGGAGCAGAAGGAAGAAATAAACATTCAACCAGAACACAATGAAGAAACAAGAATTCAAAAAAATGAGGAGAGGCTGAGGAACCTCTGGGACAACTTTAAACGTTCCAGCATCCAAATCTTAGGGGTACCCGGAGGAGAAGAGGAAGAGCAAGACATTGAAAACTTATTTAAACAAATAATATAGGAAACCTTCCCCAATGTGGCAAAGGAAATAGACTCCCAGGAAGTCCAGGAAGCTCAGAGAGTCCCAAAGAAGTTGGAGCCAAGAAAGCACACACCAAGGCACATCATAATTATATCATCCAAGATTAAGGATAAGGAGAGAATCTTAAAAGTAGCAAGAGAAAAGGAGAGAGTTACCTACAAAGGAGTTCCCATAAGACTATCAGCTGATTTCTCAAAAGAAACTTTACAGGCAAGAACGGGCTGGAAAGAAGTATTCAAAGTCATTAAAGGCAAGGGCCTACATCCAAGAATACTCTATCCGACAAAGCTATCATTTAGAATGGAAGGGCAGATAAAGTGCTTCCTAAATAAGGTCAAGTTAAAGGAGTTCATCTCCACGAAGCCCTTATTATGTGAAATGTTGAAAGGACTTATCTAAGAAAAAGATGATAAAAATATGAACAGTAAAATGACAACAAACAACTATCAACAACTGAACCTAAAAAAATAACAGAAACAGCCCTGGCTGGTGTGGCTGTGGATTGAGTGCCCACCTGCAAACCAAAGGACCGCAGGTTAGATTTCCAGCCTAGGGCTCATACCTGGGTTGTGGGCCAGGTCCCCACTAGGGGGCGCGCAAGAGGCAACCACACTGATGTTTTTCTCCCTCTTTCTCCCTCCCATCCCTTCTCTAGAAATAAAAAAATAAAAATAAAAACAAACTAAGCAAACAACTAGAACAGGAACAGAATCACAGAAATGGGGATCACAGGGAGGGTTATCAGCAGGGAGCGGAAGCGGGGAGAATGGGGGAAAAGATACAGGGAATAAGGAACATAAATGGTAGGTCAAAACGGAGAGGTTAAGAATAGTATAGGAAATGAAGAAACCAAAGAACTTATACATACGACCCATTGACATGCACTAAGTGGGTGGGGAATGCTGGTGGGAGCGGGGTGCAGGGTGGAGGGGAATAAAGGGGAGAAAAAAAATGGGACAACCGTAATAGTATAATCAATGAAATATACTTTTAAAAAAGTAAATGAATGGATAATTCACTGCTTGAGTCAAAAGGGCCTTTTCAGGTAGAGAGGGCAGCTGTATTCTTTTGAGGCAATTGAGGAAACTGCAAAATCCACTCCAAAGGCCAAAGGCTCTGAACCCCTTTTCTCTCGGCTCACCCTCAGGAGCAGCTGCACATGGGGCCAGGGCTCTGGCCCAGAGCCAGGAACCAGGTTGAGTTCCTGCTGCCCCTTACAGGCCTGTGACTTTGGGAAACTCACTTCCTCTTTCTCAGAAGAGATAAGAGAAGAGGCCCACATGAGCTAGCCCCACAAGAGGCCCCCAAGGCGTTTCTTTTCCTTCTCTTTCCCCCTTTTCGCCCTGGGCTTTTTTTTTTTTTTTTTTTTTTAAGGAAGCAGAACAGGGCAAGTGCCTCCCAGTGTTGCTGTGAGGAGAATGGGTGGGCAGTCCATGAAGGCAGGAAAGATGAGGGATGGGGATCCAGTGGAGGAGGGAGCCTCTATCTATAGGGCAGAGGACCTCACACATGCACAGGCATCTGTGTAATAACACCAAGGAGACCCTTAAGTGTCCTTGGGCTTGGGTAGGCGGGATACAACTGTGACAGACAGTCCTATCTGCCAATCGGACAGGAACTATTTGATGCAGACGCGGACCAGCAAGAGTGAAAGTGGCTGTTGGGAAGTAACAAATACGAGAAAACTACGTACTAGAAAGGGGAATTGGGACGGCCCTTGGGGTAGACCACCCAGGGAGGGGAGCCTGAAAAAGCTCTGTGCATGACTGAGAGAGCTGCCTTGAGAGATGGACAGGGGGCTTTCTCTGGAACCCCGATGCCTGCCATTCTCCTGGCAACACCTTCTCCTGAAGCACCTGATGCAATCTGTGGGAAGAGGGGTGAAGAGCCTGGAGTCAGGGGATTCTGTCGTCCTGGGAGAAGAGGGAAAACAGGCAAGCGGGCAGGTATGGACACTGCTGCCACCTAGTGGGAAAAGCCTATTATTTCTCCTGGTTTCTAACCCCAGGACCATCCTTGGCTGAGAGCCAAGAGAAGGGGTTTTGGAATGGGTGAGGGACCTGTCCCCCTGAATTTAGGGTCACAAGATGTGGGGGAGTCTCAGGGGGGGGGAGGAAATAAACACCCCTGGGAAATGTACATTGCCCACATTATTTTGCTCTTCTGTGGCTTGTTTCCCTCCTGTGTAGTGAGAGTAGCAGTACCTGCTTCATAGGGTTGTAATGTTAGGTGAGTCAATCTATGCAAAGTACTTGGCATAGTAATAAGTGCTCAATAAATGCTCCTGTTGTTGACCAAAAGGGTAACTGAAGGTGTTTAGCTTTTCCCCCACTTCTCTTCAAAAACAAAAAAACAAAACAATAAAAACCTGTGACTTCTATACAAATGCAGCATTCCTTAGCCCCATCAAATCCCTCCTGTTTCTAAATTCTGGTGCTGCCACACTGTTCATTCCAAAGAATGGGAAGCTCTGTGGGTCCCCACCTCTTCCCTTGTGATTCTGTGGTGGTTGGTGGAAGGATTCCAGGCTCCAGCACTTTCTCTCTCCCCTCACCCCAGAGTGTGTGATCACAATGGCTCTGGGCTGTGACATCATAGAGCCACCATCCCTCACAGGAGTGGAGGGGTCATGAGTCTGTGGCAGTGGGCGAGGGTGTGGGTATGGCTGGTTGGGCTGGCGGCCATAGAAACAGGTGGGAAGTGGTCCTGAGAGCAGCGGGAAGGAGGGAAGCTGGTGGGGGCGGGGAGGAAGCGTCAGTGCCCCCTTAGGGGCTGGAAGGCCAAGCTTCAGCCTTTCTCTTTGCTCTCCACACTTCTCTCCCATCCACCCCATCCAGCTTGGGCCTTCTTGTGGAGAGCTCAACTGATCTTTGAGAAGTTCCTGGAACAAAATCAAGCCCCTCCACAGACTCACTAAGGCTGAGTGACCTGGCAGGGCCCTGGGTCTGTCTCTGCCTTTTGGGGTGGGGGGCCCAGGTCTGCTTGGCTCTTGTCATAGACTTTGCTCTGGGTCCCCAGCACCCAGCCTGGAGAGTGCCAAGACAATGACCCTGGGAACAGAGTCCCCGCTCTTCATAGACAGACCTGACTTCTTTGATTATCCAGACTCAGACCAAGCCAGGCTCCTGGCCCTGGCCCAGTTTATTGGAGAGAAGCCTGTCATCTTTGCTAACTCAGGTATGAGGCAGCTTGAGAAGCAGTCTCCTCCTTGCTAGTGCCCGGAGGAGGGCTGACCTTGGACATGAGTCCAGAGTCCCCGCTTCCCCCTTCCTTGTCCAGCAGATTCCAGCTCCAGGTTCTTCCATCATATCCTGGTGGGCACTCTGGTAGTGGCCTTCTTCTTCCTCCTTTTCCAGTTCTGCACACACATGTAAGGCCGGCCCCCTCCCCACCCTTGGCCCCAGCCCCGCCACCCACCTCAGACTACCTTGGGAGAGAGTAAAGAACCCAGAGGTGGCCTCCCTGGTCTCCATATCATATAGGAGCTTCCAGAAAGGAGCCTGAAGAGCCAGACAAGGACCCTGGATGCCACTCTGAGTGCCCAGACCCACCCTCCTCCCCTGCTGATGAATAAAAGTCCTTGCTTTTTTCTTCCCTGACTGCTCACTGACCAGCCAGGGAGTCCTGCCCTGTCTTGTGGTCATTCTTTTTTTTTTTTCTCCAAGATTTTATTTTTAGGGAGAGGGGGAGGGAGGGAGAAAGAGAAGGAGAGACTGCGGTTGCCTCTTACGTGCCCCACACCTGGGACCTGGTCCACAACCCAGGCATGCGGCCTGACCGGGAATCGAACTGGCGACCCCTTGCTTCACAACCTGGCACTCAATCCACTGAACCACGCCAGCCAGGGCCGTCCTGTGGTCATTCTTGATTTCTATCTTCGGCCCCTCACCCCACCCCCAGCCCCAAAGAACTAGGCCAAGAGGGCCACAGTGGTGTTCACGCAGATCGTCTTTATTAGCGGTCTGTAAAGCACCTCCCAGGGTCCCCCGACCCCAGACCGGAGGAAGCCTTAAGAGGTCTGTAGCACCAGGGACATGCCGTGGCCTGAGGGCAAGATGTACAGCCTAAGGGGGAAGGAACTGGGTGCCCCTTACCTGCCCCGGGGATTGCTCAGCACTGGGAAGGCTGGGGATAGCAGCCATCTCACTCCCCCCACCCCAAAAATCTAGTTTGAATTTGGGTGAATAAATAAAATAAATACGATTCCTCAGGCTGGCCTCCCCTGGAGAGGAGCTATGGGGGCAACCAGCCCTGAGCAAGGCCATGGGGGTCAGTTAGGGTGTCCCTTCCCTCTCAGACGTCAGGGAGCTGAGAGGAGTTTGCAGCAGAGGGTACGGGATGGCCTTGGCAACAGGGCCTCCCCCACGTTCTTTGACTCCTGGTTCCCTTAAGTCTCCCCACAGCCCTCAGGCTTTCAGTGGATGGGAAGCGGTGCCCCTTCCTCTGCCCTTCACACTCCAGGGCCCCAGGGTTGTAATCAGAGAAGGGGGTGTGAGGGAAGGGGTTCACTGACCTCAGCTCAGGCACCTTGGGGAGAAGAGGCCTTCTCTCCCTGCCTTCCAGTTCACCTGGTCCCTGCCCCTGAGCGCCTGAGGGAATCTGTGCCCACTCCTTCAGAGTCCATTTGTCAGTCATGGGGTTGTCAGGCCCCTGGCTCCCCACCCCCATCCAGCAGCCCCAAAGCCCGGTCCCCGCGGGGATAAGGATGGGGAGGATCCCCTGGCCCCACCCTCAGTTCTGGGTCTGACAGGGAGAGGGCGGCGGGGAGCTCCGGGGCCGAAAGAGGCGGCAGGCCCCGCGGCAGATGAGGAAGAACCAGTAGAGCTGGGGGGCGAGCAGCAGCGCGGCGCCCAGGTTGACGTGGGCCGGAATGGCGAGGGGCACGGCGAGCAGCGGCAGGCCCGCGTGCCGCCCGTAGGCCCAGTACAGGTAGGGGAAGAGCAGCACCCGGCAGCAGAGGAAGCTGAGCAGCATCAGGGCCCCGTTCACCTTGTGCAGCAGTGTGTGCTGCTGCTTGTACTGCGGTGGAGGCGCGGCAGAAAGCAGGGACCCGTGAGGGGCGGTGGGGGGCGTGCCTCCGCCCGCTAACCACGCCCCCGACCAGCTCTGTGCTCCGCCCCCTCTGCCCACCTCCAAGCTTTCCCGTCTTCCGACCGCTTAAAGCCAGGGAACCCGCCTCCCCTCTACCCCGTCCTACAGTGGCTCCCAGACCTGACCCTTTGCCTGCCCTTTAAAAAATCCCTAAAATCCCTTCTTGTGCCCTCCCGTCAGGCTCATATACCCTCAGGTACCCTCTCACCTGAATAAGGATCTTGCCAAGGCAGACGAAGGGTGTGCTGACCTCTGCCATCAGCAAGCAGCCTAGAAAGAAATCTCCCTTGCCCTGCCGCCACACCTGAGAGGAGAGGAAGGAAACACCCTGGCCTCACCCTGGATTCTGGGGCAGCCCCTGCCCCCCTGCCCCCCCCTCTGTCACTTTTGGAGATGCTTAACCCTGAAAGTCTGAACATGACCTCGTTGTATCTAACAATCTTGTAGGTAAGATTGTATATAGTATATTACATATGAGGAAACTGAGGCTCAAAACATGCAACAGTTGCTCCAAAGCATCACAGCTGGGTATGGCCCAGCCATGCCAAGCCGACCCCAGACCCTCTTGCTGTCTGCTTGGTGCTCAGTAAACCCTCCGTGGGGACCCTCCACCCTAGGCCTGCTCTGCTGCTGGAACCTGGACCCACGGCTCCCCAAGCTCCTTAGAGTGCTGGCACGAGCAGGACATGGGGGCCCTGGCTGTCAGCACCCTGACTCACCACCGACAGCGGGAAGCACACAAGCACCATGACTGCATGGTGGAGCACCATGAGGAACTCCTTGTGTAGGTAGCCGCGCGCCACAGCCCAGGTGCTGTCTGGGGCCCTGGCCCCTCCTTCGTCCCCTCCGTGCCCCTTGACCTGGTGCTTGTGCCAGTGACAAAGAAACATGGCATAGATGTCATAGATGAAGTAGGGCACTGCAAACTGTGTGTAGGCAGAGGAAAGCCAGTGTCTGTTGGGCAGAAGGGGGCAGGGAGAGAAAGAGGTGGTCAGGAAGAAAGGAGATGGACAGAGCAGCTGCCAGGTGCTGGGGTTGATGCTAGATGCATCATGTGAGTCAGATCTCAAGTGCTATTCACAGCAACCCTGAGCGGGAAGTGGGCTCTCAAATTACATGATGAAATCCAAGGTTAGAGGGTGAGAAACTCGCACAAAGTCACGCAATCACACAGCTGGTAAGTAGTAGTGATGGGATTCAAACCCAGACTGTCTGGCTTCAAAACCCACCCATTTTTCATATTCATTCATTCATTCACTCATTCATTTTTTCATTCTTTCATTCTTTTCTTTTCTTTCTTCTCCTTCTTCTCCTTCTCCTTCTTCTCCTTCTCCTCCTCCTCCTCCTCCTCCTTCTTCTTCTTCCCCTTCTTCTCCTTCTTCTTCTCCTTCTTCTTCTCCTCCTCCTTCTTCTTCTTCTTCTTCTTCTTCTTCTTCTTCTTCTTCTTCTTTTCTCTCTCTCTCTCCCCCCTCCCTCCCTCTCTCTCTCTTCAGTATGGTGGAAGAAAAAAGGAAAAGACATAGAAAGACAGCAACAGACCAGAGGTCAGAGATAGAGTGAGAAAACAAGCACAGGATGAAAGACAGCTGAGGTCAGGACAAATAACAGAAGGGCTGAGGGCGATGGAAAGGGACCATATTGGCTAACGTTGACTAGTTATTACATGCAGGTGCTATTCTAATTGTCAGTCTTTTACATACATAAACTTATTTACTCCCCCTCAAAAATCCGTTACAAGGAGCTATGGTTATCACCTCTATTTTACAGATGAGGAAACTGAGGGGCTAGGTAACCTGGCCAAGGAATAAACATGAGAAATCTGGCCCCATAGCCCTCACTCTCAGCCCCACTGTCCCCTGGAAGATTTGAGACAAGTGTCAGAATCAGGTCCTGTTGGGGAGTTGGTGCTGTCTGGGCTACTTGTTCTTCCTGAATGTGGTCCAATCTCTTGTTTTTTCAGGTGCAGCCAAGCATTATGGAGAAAACGCTGAGCAAAAGGAGCCAAGAGCAGAGAAAGTTCTATGTACTTTGAGAGTAAACAAAAATGAAAAGTGCATGAATATGCAACATTGCATTTTTCTGCCTGAGTCAGTACACTGAGCACTTTCTCTTAAATCCTACAGTGCTGTGACAGGTCTGAGGTGGGGGTGGGAGGTCAAAGAGGAAGGACCAGGGGAACTGGCCCCAGCTAGGTGGAGGGACAAAAGCAAAGTCAGCCAGGAAGTGACACAGAAAAGGAGCTGAGCTCAAATGTGAGGAGCTGCTGAAGGAGAAGCGAGTGAGACCTGGAAGTAGACGGGCATAGATGGGGGTGTCGAGCTGGAAGCAGGACAAAAGCCCTGGGGGGACGCTGGTCTGGAAGGGAACAGGCGGCCCACACTAAGAGGGGTGATTTCAGGAAAAGAGAGGCTGAGACCCATGTTGGAGAGTGTGACCAGGAGGGAGAGACAGAAGGAGCAGCTTAGAGACAGAGAATGGAAAGTGGAAAGGGGGTGCGACAGCCAGAAAGAAGTGAGAGCAGGGAGTGTCCAGGAGAACCAGCTGTAGCAGACATTGTAGGAAGTGGGACCGCTGGCTCACAGGGGGCCAGGACCACCCACCAGTCCCTGGACAGCAATGTAAAGATTTTTTTTTTTTAAACCCAGACCCGCTCTCTGAGCAATTAGGTGCTCAGAAGCAGGGACAGCTGTTGCCCCTAGATTAACTCTGATCCTCCTCACCCACCTGAAGATTAAAAGGGGGAGGGCAAAGAACAGAGCTGGGGTGGGAAAGGAGAAGAGTGGGAAGGTGACCTCCGTAAGAAGGTGAGAGGAGAAACGTGTGGGATCCAGGCTCATTTTGGACCCAGGGGTGGGGAAGAGGGGCAGAGGGCAAGAGGAAGCCAAGTCACAGGGCAGAGTCCGAAGAGTTAAGTAGCCACCTTAT
This sequence comes from Mormoops blainvillei, assembly GCA_004026545.1. NCBI lineage: Eukaryota > Metazoa > Chordata > Mammalia > Chiroptera > Mormoopidae > Mormoops > Mormoops blainvillei. Next base: position 8,482 of record PVJD01019949.1, read on the forward strand.
GTGAGCCAGAACTGCCCTAGGCATTAAACATACACAACTCGACGCCTTTACAGAGATGTGCCTCAGTCCACAGATGAGGGACCACATCTTCAGGGAAAGAGGGGCACCTCTAGGTCAGGCTCATCCAGACAATGTCCCTGGGGCTTGACAGCCACCACAGAAGGGGAGCGGGGACAGAACTGAAGTGTGAGGAGTCATCAGCATCCTTACAGGCAACTCTAGTGCAGTCTGTGGGTCACCTAGAGATGGCCCGTCAGCACCACGGACAGGGCCCCTTTCCTTTCTCCTGGGCTTTTTTTTGGCAAGCACCAGGCACTGCAGCAGCTGCCAGTGCCAAATTTTGACCTCTACACACACACACACACACACAACACTAGTGGCCTTGTTTGTGTCATCTTTCTTCTCTCATCTCCCTTGTTCATGGAACTGGGGCTCGATCCCTGGATTCGGGGAGGAGGTGAGGGGCGAGCTCAGCATGAGGAAGAAGGCAGCCCAGTTAGCTACTGGTTGGAAACGGGGTCTGAAGGGTGCAAAGGTGGGAGCAGGTAGAGGAGGAAACGACATTCAGAACCTAGGATGCAAGAGGCCGGGAAACCCAGGAGCTGCTTTGAGAATCCTGTTTGATCCCTACTCCTTCTGCTGCTTCTGACCTTTGAGGTCAGGACACAGATAAATTTATCTCTGGGTATGGAGTTGCAGCTATTGCAGTTAACTTGCTCAGGCCCGAGTGAAAGGCTTGGGGACCACTGAGGGAGTCCCCTAGAAAATCTCAGGGCTCACACATACACATAAGCTGCTGCAACTTGAGCAACGGGGGTCTCATGGCACTTACTGGTCGTCAATGATGTGCTTGCAGGAGGTGGAGACGATGTAGCCAGCTGTGGAGGCCATGACAGCTTGGACAGAGGACACTAGCCTAGGGAGGGAGAGGGAACAGTGGTAGAGAAAGCAGACACGCCCCTTGGTTTCTCCTCTTTACTGTTAAGTTACCATGCTTTGGACTTGGTCACTTCTCAGGCCACTCCCCACCCATCTTTGCTCCTGGACTTGCCCAGCTGCGACTCCTCAGCTCACCCCATTCCTCGCTGCCAGCCTCCTTCCCTCAGTTGTGGATGTTGGGTTGTCTTCCTCCCAGGAGGACACCAGGGAGGTCATCCTGAGGTGAAGCAATGATGAAAATGTGTGGCTAATAACAAGCCCCTTCCTGGGGAGGGGCAGGCTGGGGACAGCACAGGATGGCAAGGGGGAGCCCTGGGCCTATTCTTGCACCACTCAGCTGCTCAGTCATCATACTGGTCATCAAGTAGCCCCTCAGTGATTCCAAATTTCCCCTGGCCACTTTCGCACTGTCTCCTTAACTGCCACCTTGCTCCCCTCCCCAACTCTGGCCCTCATTCCAGGGTTGTACAGAGTTCTACCTTTCACTCCTCTGTCCCTCATCCCCTCAAACACATGCACTAAATAACACACAGGTCTCTGCCCCTTGCCTTGTTCCCTAATATCTTGTAGGAATTTTTTAGTCACATGCTGATCCTGTTCTGGAGGGTGGGAGGGTGACTGAGGAAAGGAAAGAAAAGCAGTCTGAATGCGAGTAGACCAGATGGCTGGGTCTCCGTGAGGTCTCCCGGGACAGAGAGTAGGGCAGTGAGGAGGGAAGGAAGCTTGGAGGGAAAGCCCGCTGACCACTTCAAGCGCCCCCAGATCCCACCAGGTCAAGAGTCCAAGAACGGACTGGGTCCCATTCATCCCCATAAAACCTAAGAAGGGGAGAAGGGCTGAGGGGAAGGGAGGCAGTTTACCTGGCTGAAACAATGACCGCGTCGGCCTCCTCCCAGCGCAGCCGGGGCAACCGCTGGAGTGTGTTCTTGGAGAGGAGGAAGAGTCCGGGGAACACCACCCCCCCAGCCACCATTGGGGTCAGCATGTTGGCTCAGACCTGGGCAGGGAGGCTGAGCTGAAGGGAGTTAGAGGTGGAGAAAAAATGCAAAGCCAGAGAAGGAGAGAGAAAAAGAGGAAGGGGCACAAAGGGGACGGGGCAGGGAGGGGTGGGTCAGGGGGTCAGGCCAGAGGAAGGGGGAAAGGGAGTT
>PVJD01019950.1:0-10565 GCA_004026545.1 Mormoops blainvillei
CACTAGTGAATGAATGCAACCATTTTCTCCTTACAGGCAGACAGCTGGAAAGTGCTCTGAATCAGCCGAGGACGGAGCAGTGTCATTAGCATGTGGGTTAATTAACTAGAAAAGCAGAATTCTTCACCCGTTGTGCACAATAGGAAGGAGGACGAAGAGCCCGAGAGCCTGAGAGGACCGTATGAGTAGCCGTCATTGCCTTGAGATACGGACAACTGGGTACCATTTAACAGTTATTAATTTTCTAGCTGTGCCTAGTACAAGGATCTCACATTTTGCCAGAAGTCCTGCAACACATCATGGGATGTGAAGAAAATTAAGATGTTCATTACACCAAGTGTCACCGAGTATAATGTTCAAGTCTTTTTCAAGGTACGTTAAGGTCTCTTGGGCATTAAACAGCTGATGTTCTTAGTAAGTTCCAAGATGGGCCCTCAGACATATCCTTTCAATGGAAAAAAATAAGCACAAACAATATTTTCATAAGATAGCAGGACTCTGTAACCAGGAACAGCAGCTCAGCCCAAATCTGACCATTAGGTTCTACCTGGAATCGCCCAATTCTTCCATAAGGATACTTGGGTTGTAACGATGAATGAAAACATTTTATAAACCATAAAGCACTGTGTAAGTTGATCAACCAATAATTCATCCATCACATACCATTGTGACAATTAAAACTATAACATTTTATATTAATGTGCTGGGATCATTTTGATGTGGACTGTGGGCAGGGATTTTGTTTTTCTATTTTATCATTCAGTTCCAGCCCTAAAAACGTGAATGACACAGGTCAGGTAATCACCAAGGGTTTGCCTCCTGAATGGATAACCAAATAGAGGAATCAGAGTCTCGTGCTAACCCTAGACCTGGGCCTCGGGACCTGGCGTCCTAGTAGGAAGGTTTCCTCCAGTCTAGGTTTAAAGGAAAGAACGTATTTCATTACAGTTCTTGAATTGTACTATGATTCACTACATTGCAAACACCTTAAGCTATTCCTTCCTTCTCTCAAAGGTCAAGTCTACCTTTCAGAATTTGTATATTAGCAAATGCTTTTTCTTCCTGAGAAGATGTTTCCATCTTTTTGGTAATGAAAAATTATGCAATTTTCCATGTTTCCCTTTTTGCTTTGGTTTCAAGGAAGCCCAGAAATAAATTTGATACATATTTCTATTCAAATCGAACATCTTTTTTTTTTTATTCTTTTGATTTGTAGTTTTTAAAAAATCACTTTTCCTTTAAGATATTCCATAAGTTTCTGGAAGATAGACTATAAATATACATATATTTGTACTGCAAATTGTATAAATTTAAAAGCAGGTGTCTATTTTATCAAGACATGTTCTAAACCTGTGATAGTAAGTATCTTTCTTACTTTAGTCTGCAAACCTTTGAAAACCACCACATGGTGTCTACAGAACCTAATAACTTCCCCTTAAGGCTCATGGAAACCAAACGTCCATGCTGCAACCAAATCGAAAAACAGCAGTGTGGACTGGCTTATGCAATGGGAAAGTTGTTCAGAGTACGTCCTTCAGAGCGTAGACAACATCTGCATCGCACGGGTAAGAGACCTAGCTCCCCCTACTAACTAATAGTATGAATCGGGTTTTCTCTGCTGGTTGAGGAGCTGGAGCTCCAAACCCCAGGGGGCCAATGAAGCAGCCAGATCTACAGTCCGGCCCCCTGTGTGTTTATGACCAGTACTGGGACCTCTGAAATAATAATTTCAATATTGGCAGTGAAGCAAAGCAATTAAGAACACACAATTTGGCTTCAGACAAGTCCCTTAAGTGTTGGTCGCAGTGTCAGCCCTCAATGAATGGTGGTTCTTGACCTTCTTATAGTCTTTTCTGGGCTAAAAATACCTAATGTCAGAGATCATTTTCTCCCATAAAGGTTCCTGGTCCCTTTATATTGGGTTAGGTGTTCCTACCACGTGCCTCCCCCAATCTTTTCTACTTCCCACGCAGACTTAGTTGTTTTTGCTTAGCCAATCACCTCACTCCACTGCCAGACTGGAAGCCTGGGAAAGGCAGGGACTGTCTGTGTCTATTCCAATTACCATTGTTTCTCCAACAGGTGGCCTAATATCTGACACATCCTCGGCCCCTGATAAATATAACGAATAAATAAATGAATAGGTAGGTGGACTGAATAAAGGAAGGCCCTTACAAGCCTTCTGACGTAGTCTCTCTATTTTCCATGTAAGCACCTTAAATCTGGGCTACAGAAGGTAGATACCAGCAGGCGCTAAGCGAGCACACTTGAATTCATTAATAACTGAGTCAGAAAAACTCAAGTGCAAGAAATGGGATCCATTTGAGCCCTGCAATGACTGTGGCCTTTTTCTTAATTCTTGGCCTCTCCCGGGCCAAGCCCCAAATAATCCAAACTTGCTCCAGTAAGCGTGGGACCAGCTTCTGGGGATTGTTGCAACGATACCCTCCCCAGGGTTGGAACCCTCCCTATGTCTGTCCTTCCAATAAACCCTTCACAGATTAGAAAGAAAAGAGAAGAAAGTCCCCCACACAGTCCTCAGAGGTGACCACCCAAGGGATGCACTTGCCAGTTAGTATCAGTCAGGGCTGGGGCACTAGTTTGTTGGAACAGGTTTACCTGTCCTGACCCTTGGGGTCCCTTTTCCTGATCAGAGTCCACGGCCACCAACTTGGTCATGCAGCCAAGTTTTGCAGCCTAACCTCCATGCTGGAGTGCTGCCTTCACGCCTGCCAGCACTTCTCAGAGGAGTCCTGACCTGCTGGCAAAGCCCCTCACTGGACGTGGTCCTAAGCTCCAGCCACAGCCAGCAGCCCACCGGCGAGCAGATGACCCAAAGGGGTGTGTGGTACCAACACGTCTGCTGTGGCCCATCCTCCCCAGCTGTGGGAGATCAGGGGCGTGGGCAGTTCTAACACACTGACAAACATGCAATTTCCCAAAGGCTTATGATTGATGAAACAGAATCAACAGGACTGGGGGACACTGTGGGACCTCTTGCCTACCCCTTTGGTCAGACCAAAAACTCCTTTTCATTAATTCCTTCAGGGAGAAGTTGCCTCCTTGGTCCTCCCCTGGAGGCTGAGTTGAGTCAATTCTCTGTAGCCTCTAGATCAACACACCTCCCTCATCACACAACACGTATTTTATTATGTGCACTAGGTACTTTTTAATTTAGTTGTAATTTAAGTGTATTTAATAATTTTGTATTAAAAGTACACATATATGTATTTGTCTCCCATTCTTAAAAATAAATATATTCTATATATTTTATATACATTTGTCTCCCTTTAGAGTATGAGCTCCTTGAGTTCAGGAACAACACCTAATTCGTCCTTGTCCCTTCATTGGCTCACATGGCTCCTGAGAGACAGAAAATGGGCCCTAAATGTGGGTTGAGCAGTTCCAATTTCATAGGGAAGAACAAGACTATAATTTTTTGAGACTTATTTTTCATCATTAAAGCCTAAACTAATGTTTAACATCAGAAGTATATAACATCAGTAAGAGTCTGACTGGTATATTTCATATTAGGTTCCCTTGGGTCCCCCCAAAAATACCTTAGTAAAATTATCTTACAATTAAAACTTGTATATTCCCTTCTGTAATATTACACTATTGAGGAAGGCACGTCAAAAGACCACATCACCTTTGATAGGATTCCAGCAGATAACCTTTTGCGATGTTAATTCACATCCCTTTCATCGTCAATTAAAAAAAAAAATGAGGTGAAAAGTTAAAGTAGAATAATATTGCTGTGTACACAGATTTTTTTCCCTTCCGAGTGTTTTTCTCTTCAATGTGCGCAATTGGTAATTAAATATATTTCTGCCGGTCTCGTGGCCATATGCCTACAATATGCAAAAATACATTTGCGCTTTTTTCCCCTCCATTCCTTTTGTTCCCAGCGCTGAGTGCTGTCAGTGCACACCGTCCAGACTCCCGTGTGCTGGTATCCACGGGCTGGGGCTTGCCAAGCTGCCAGTCTGGAGCGTCACACCTTACTGCCTTTAAAGATTGCCCTGCAGAGATAGAGGGAAATGGCAATTTTTACATGATGCAGTCTGGCGACCCAGGAGATTTGAAGTCAGAACTGGTGCCAAGATGTACCCAGGAGAGCAAGCAGAGGCAAAATCAGAGAACCTGGGCCAAGAGGAAAAAAAAAAGAAGAAGAAAGAAGAGGCTGGGGGAGGAGGAAACCACAGTCAACTCTCTCTGGGGGTTCTCTCAAAAGGCCGATCTCAGGGCCACGGAGTGGGCAACAGCCCTGCTATCAGAAGTCTGTGGGTCTCCGAGAAAGTCAAAGGGAAGAGGTTGGCTTTTTTTGCATGCCCTAAATTGTAGTAGATTGCAGAATGTAAATGAGACAATTATTACACCAACGCTCATCAAGCTGGGCTGGAAAGACTTCAATAGCCTGATGAATATGCATGCAAATTTGTTAATTAAGTTAATTATTCTGCTGAAAATTCATTTGTCTTCCAAGGACATTTTCCCAATGATTTTAACATGCTAGCGCCATTAGTCATGCTCCATGCTATTTAACACTACTTTTTGTCCACTTTCTTTTCCCCCAACCTTTTTTTAAAAAATATTTTCAAGTTTTAAAAACAGTTGATTGGTTCTTTTCATTGACCCCTGCAATGTTGGAAGGTGCCTAGAGCCAGCTCTGTAGGCTTTCTCGGAAGCACGTTTCAATTAAATATTTCCTCGATATATAACATGTCTGCAAAATGTCACATTGGTGGGGAGGAGCAGGGCTCTATCTGGGATCATTAAAGCTAGAATTTGACTGTCTCTCCACAGTGACTGAGAGAGGGATGCTGTCCCTGCTGTGGGTGCTTTTCCCAGCTGTCACTGCCTTTTGATACCTGGGTTTACCTTGCTGTGGGAAGCGCAGTGACTCCAGCCCCCTCTGTCCTCGCACTGCAGGGCAAGCGAGACCCAGAGAACATGTGTGTTCAAACAGGAACCAGTACTGTGGTACTTTCCTGTCACCCATGAGGGCGCAAATCTGTTACCATGGCAACAAAGGGGCATAGTGTGTTTAAAATCACATCTAAATGGCAAAGCGAGATATCCAAAAGAAACAGTCATTTAATTTTTTAGCCAACACTAGCCCCCACCCAAAAAAAAATTGTAGTGTAGTATTTTTAAAACCACATATTATTTTGCTGGGTAACGCAGGTTTATTTAATTGAGGCCTTCGTTGTGGGCCTCCAAATTAGAACCTTTGTGGGTCTGAATGAGCTTTATTCCACCAGATTCTTGATCTTAAGGCCCATAGACACAAACGCAGCACCCCGCTCAGATCTCTCAAAAATCTAGGTACAGTGATTTCAACTCAAAAACCTGTACACATGGTCTTATGAATGCAAGTATTCTTAGTGGGACAGTAAAATAGAATATTTGAACTGAAGACTATTCCAGAAAAATCAGAGGAATGCAGTTGCCTGCCTACATTAGGCAATCACACTAAAAGAAGAAATATTAATCCATGCATCACTCCAGGGGACTGCCATATGCAAGCTTAAGGGCCTCTCTTAAGGTCATTTTTTTTCTTTAGAAAGAAGGTAAATTCAGATCCCCCTCCCCCCTCGGTTATCCTAAAAGAGACTCTCCAATATGGCTTCAGGGTGCAACCTATGTCTTCACAGTTGGGGTCGATCAGGTTTACTTGGAGCCAGGTTAATAGAAAGACAAGATTTAATTGAAAGAGTTAAAGAAAAATTAATTAACATGCTATCTCTTTCGAGCCATTTGTATATATATATTTTTACAGTATGAATGGCACTGTGTGTCACATAGATCGTAAACCAATTAAAATGATATTTTAAACCCTGTGATTTCTATAATTCCATCTGTTTTAGAAGGTTTAATTAGCGAAGTTACAAAAGCCAAATATATTTGAATATTTTGAAAGCAGGCCAAACAGCAAAAACTGAAAAGTTCCCATAAACAGTTAACCGCAGCACCGTATACACTCCATGAGAAGATACCTCAGATTAAAATGGTACATGCAATATTTTTTCCTAAATTTTGCCAACAATAGACCGCATGCAAAGAAAATTATGCTCATATGTTAGGCTGTGTGAATTAATTCAGGCTTTTGGGGGTTTTTTTTGTTTTTCATCAAACTTCCAGAGATTTCTTCTGATGTAAACCCCATGCTTGTCATTTAATCTTGGTAGGTAGGCCCGAAGGAGCAACAGCGACACAGAACAAACGCTATTGAACATTCTTCCTTAAATATTTTTTCCATAGGCTTATCAGAGAGGTTTCGCATTTTGCAGGTAGAAGGAAATACTTTTCATATTTATCTAAAAACATTTTTCAGCCGATCAGGAACCTAGTTTTGAGAAATAAGACTACAGGAAGGTTGGGTCGTCTTTAAAATTTGAACACAAATCCAAAACGACCAAGTAAAGAATCCAATCCATTTCTCTGCCATTACAGGAAAAATATTACTTTGAATTTTTTTCAGTAATGGGTCACACAGAAGCTCTTGATCTCTTGTTTGGTTTGGATGCTGTGCTGAGCAGCTGTGCGTGCTTCTGGGCCTCATGTGGTCACAGTCACCAATGACTGACAGAACGATGGTGACAATGTGACATATAATATTCTCCCTTATCAAAATGCTTGCCATGCCGCGATTGTGACTCAGTGGGTGTCCAGCTGTCTTTCCTTTCCGCTGGATTTTTGACACATAACAAGGTGTAATTAATTTTTTTATATGCTTGCCTTCTCCATTACCAGAAATTGGGTGAGTGTAATTTATTATTAATTCTGCTTCTCTTCCATGTTACCTAAACAAACGGTTATTGTTTCCATTTGTATTGTATACTGTCAAGTGGGGAAAATGGGTAATAAAGTAAAAGGAGAACCAGACCTGTCTATATTAAGTGTACACATCGCCCTGGGAAACTAACATTTATTGAGGATCTACTACGTGATGCGTTTTTATGCCTATGATCACGTTTAACCCTTGCACCAGCCATCCAAGAAAAGTATACTCGTACTCACTTGACAGGCAAACAAAGCAAAAAACCCAAAAGATTAAGCCCCTTGCTCAAGCAATGAAAAAGAAAGAAAGAAAAATTTCCAATGAGCGAGCAGCAGGAGCAAGATTCGGAGCCAGAAAACATTGTCTAGATTGTTTTCCCCAAAACTTTCAAGTATACTGATGTACCACTACTACTCTTTAAAAAGTCACCTTGGAAAGCCAGAATATACCCAACTTAATGTTTTTATTATATGGTACTATCTACATTAGTCACAAAATATTGCCTAGGCTTCTCATCTTGATTTCATTTTGTTTTATTAATTTCTGCTCTCTCATGGGTTTTCTATCTTTTGAAAGGATTATCTTTCCTACTTTGATCTACTTTGACTTAAAAAAATAAAAGATGATGAATTTTCCCAAGAAGGAGGTGAAGTAGATTGTGGGTAGCAGCCCCAGGGGGCAGCTGTTGCTTCATGCCTCACCTGAGCTGCTCATCCATGGATCTGCACTTCCTCCCACCCACCATGGACCCTCCACTGGGAGGCTCCGTCTCCCCACCCTGCCCTCTTCAGGTGGTGGGGCTACCCGGAGCGCTGAAGGGGGAGACTGATATGTCTGTCTAAGAAAAGAGGGTCTTCCTCCTTCTAGAATGATGAAGAAGAAGGGTCTATGGAGATAGGAGGCCATCTTTGCAGCTGTGATGAGTGAGTTTTTTCCTGATAAAAGCCAACATAGTGGGAAGCAGAGGAGAGAGAGAGAGAGTCAGAAAGTTGACGTCAGCTCTACTTGTCTAGAACGTCTCATAAGCTACTTCAAGTTGGATGATTATCCTAGCAAATACAGGCATCTGCAAGAGTCTGAAGAAATGTTATGCACCAATTTATCATTCTTAATTCTGTAGTGTTTTTATTCAAAATTTCCAAGGTCAGAAGCAAATCAGTATCTCAAAAGCTACATGTATGCTAGCCCATCTTTAATTATCTATGTCTTTTTAAGTCATTGATCTCTATTTACCAAATATTTGAGTTGTTGTGAGGAATTGTCCACCCACCATTGCAATGTATCAGTTTGTAATTATATACCAGATTTGAGTTTCTATACCAGAGAAATTGGCCCTGAGACAAAACTAAATCTTTTTATAGTCTACCTGTTGGTAGCACTGTCCACGTGCCATGTAGCAGTGATCACTGTGAACTGCTAGCCAGATAATTTAGATCAAAGAACACACTTTGTGGCCTGGACTGCTTAATTGGCTAGCCTGTACTAATAAATTTAACATTTTTTAATGTTGTGTTCATGTTTCCAAAGTTTTAAAATGGATCTAGAGCTTTACTGTACCCTTGAGAGTTAATGTTTTTGTATTTGTCAGAGATATTTGAACCATATTTTGTAATAATTAGAGAACCTTACAGTTTATCATTAGAGGAATGAATTAACAAGCAGTAGAAACAGTATAGGGTCTCAGAGCTTGGAGTCTATAAATTGACATAGGTTTCCAAACCTGGCTCTGTCTTAATGGCATTGGTATGACCTTGGGCACATTACTTCGGTTCTTTGCACCTCCCTTTTTCATGTCCAAAGTCCCAATATGCCAAGGTTGTGGGTTCAGTCCCCAGTCAGGGCACATACAAGAATCAGCCAGTGAGAACATAAATAGGAGGAACAGCAAATCAGTGTTTCTCTCTCTCTCTCCCCCCACTTCCCCCTTCCCCCTCCCTCCTCTTTATCTCCCTCTGCCTCTCTTTCTCTCAAATGAATAAATTTTTTTAAAAAATTTTAAATAAATATCTTAAAAAATAAAGAATAAAGTCACACTTAACAATTTTTTTAAAAAACAAAATTGGGATAATAAGAGTTTCTACCTCACAGAGTTGTTGTGATTATTAAATGAGTTAATAATTTTAAAGTGTTTGAAACAGTGCCTGGTACATAAGCAGGGCTCAAGAAATGTTATTATTATTGGGTTTTTAATTTACTAATGAAATTGCTTCCTTTAGGGAGTTTCTTCCTACCTCATTAGCCGAATGCACAGCAATGAGTTAGTATAATCAATGCTAACAGTGTGCAAAATTCTGGCTAAAATTTTCATGTTTCTTAGTAGCTATATTTGTAAGACTTAGCCAAATAATTGAGAATTATCTAAAGCTATTTGTCTGAACATAGTCCTTATTGTTCATCTGCCAGGCGCACCTTGAAAAAAGCTCTAATTTATTTTCTTATCATCTTGAAAAAGATATTAAAAATCTCCTGTGTGCAAGGAGGTACTGTGTTAAGAGTTTATGGTCTTTACATAGACATATGTCATAAAGAAATGTAGACCCTGACCTCCCACATTAAGAATAAGGTTGGAAATTTATATGTACACACATATAAATGAAAAACTAGAATACAGTGTCTAAGGTGAGACATGCTGCAAAGATTGGTATTAGGAGGCTCAATTGTGACCCCATAAGGTTCATATGTTGTAGCCCCAATGCCCAGTACCTCAATCATATGCCCTGTGACTATATTTGAATGTGGGTTCTTTAAAGAAGTAATTATGTTAAATGAGGTTATTGGGGTGGGCCTCAATCCAATATGACTGATGTCTTTTTAAGGAGAGGAGATTTGGACACAGACACACACAGAGGGAAAACCACATGATGGCCCAGGAAGAAGAGCGCCATCTACAGACCACAGGGCGAGGCCTCGGAAGGAACCAGCCATGGCAACAACTCGACCTCAACGTTCTAAGCCTCTGGAACGGCGAGAAAATAAATTTCTGTTGTTCAAGCCACCCAGTCTTTGGTACTTTAGGTACCAAACTAACACAATAGGTAAAAGAAAAAAAGAGTGCCACATGGGTCAGAGATCTGGGAGCCTAGAGAATGCTTTCTCTGGGTGGCTTCTATGATGGTCTCTGGAGGAGCAGATGGCCACATGTAACTGGAGTGGCCGGACGTTTTTCACAGTGGGAAGAGCATGTCTACAGTCAAGGACATGGCTGTAGAAAAGCAGAGAAGTCAGCTCTTTACCGCGGTGGCATGGGAGAAGTGACCAAAAGTGTAAGTGAAGGTCAAGATAACAAGTTTGGATTTTAGTCTGAATGCAAAGGAAAATCCACTGAACTCCCCTGGTAGGACTGTAACAAAATCACAGCAATGCTTCTAAGGGATTAGTCTGGAGGTCATGTGATGGTCGTCCGGAAGGGGGAAACACTGAGTGGGGGCGGAATGCTGACATCCCAGTGCCACAGCGTAGAGCAAGGGCGTTAGGAAGAAGGTTCAGAAAAAGCAGGCGCTGAGCAGGTCAGTCCCTCAGACCTGGCAGATGGCTTTGCTACGGGAGACAGGGAGGAAACGAAGAACTGAAGAACTGAGAGATGAATGGAAGGTACTGATTTTGTGGTCTGAAAGGATGGGATGATGGAATAAATTATAGAAATAGGAAGAGAGTGAAAAAACAGGTCTAGAAACATGATGACCAGGACAGTTATGGAGTTACCAAAGACCAACAATTTTAAATGTGGTCCAAAATGCATAAGTATAGATATGTAAACTGGAAGATGGGGGGGGGGGGGTAG
>PVJD01019951.1:0-10555 GCA_004026545.1 Mormoops blainvillei
TTTTTGGTGTGTGTGTGTGTGGTAAAAACATTGAACATATCTACCTTCTTAAATTTTTAAGTGCACCATATCATAGTGTAAACTATAGGTACATTGCTGTAAAGCAGATCTCTAGAATTTAATTCATTTTGCATAACTGACACTTTATATCCATTGAACAGCAACTCCCCATTTCACCCTCCCCCAGCCCCTGGCAACCACCATCCTACTCTCTGTTTCTATGACTTGACTGTTTTGGATTCCTCATATAAGTGGAAGCATGCCATTTTTGTCCTTTCACTTAGGATAATATCCTCCAGGTTCACCCATAGAGTGGAATTTCCTTCTTTTCTAAGGCTGAACAATATTCCATTGTATGTGGATGCCACGTTTTCTTTGTCCACTTATCTGTCAGTTGACATTTATTTCCTCATCTGTATAATAGTTCTATCTTCGATGAACGAAGCCATGTCTGTTTTTGCTTTTCACTGTATCTCCATTAGGCACACTGCAAATATCTGTTTAATAAATGAATGGAGGGCGTTACTCCTCTCATAGATATATGCTTAAGCCTCTCAATAAGCCCTGAGATTTGAGCAACCTATCCTCATTTTACTCAAAGGCTGGGGCCAGTTAAGTAACTGGTACTGAGCCCTGCAGTTAAATATTTGGAGGTAGAATTTAGCTTAAGCATGATTAACTGTGTCTAGATTATATACGAGTGAAAGCCTTATATGTACACTTCTAGCCCAGGATTGACACACTCTGCAGGAAAGATATATATCCCCTTAGTCTAAACGTGTGAAGGCTGTTCAATTTGGCTATAAATTTTCCCTGAAATGCAGAAGCAACTTGTCTATTACAATCAGTTCTTTTTCTATAATTTCCCAAGTCTGACAGAGGCTTTATTTTTCAATTATTTTTATTACAGTTTATATTCAGTTTTATTTTGTATGAGTTTCAGGTGCACAGCACAGTGGTTATGCAGTCATACACTTCACAAAGTGCTCCAGTACCTACCTGACACTATACATAGTTATTCGAACATTATTACCTATATTCCCTGTGCTGTACTTTATATCCCTGTGACTATTTTGTAACTATCAATCTGTACTGCCCAGTATCTTCACTTTTTGACAGAAGCTTTATTAATCTATGTCTGAACATGAGTCAAGGCTACCATCCTCTATTATCCAAACTGAATGAAGAGTGACATGAGTTTTCAAAGAAATTTAAAAATTATAAAGTTTACATGTCCTGAAAATATTTATGATGTACATTTCTTTAGTGCTTATCTTTTTAAACCAATAGTTTCAAATGGTTTAGGAATTTTGATGGAAATAATTCTTGCAATACATCAATAAAACTCCTTAGCAGCTATGGTTAAGAGATTAAACTTATATAGAAGGGTAGAAAGAAATGTATAAGGATATATAGACATTTCTACCCTGGGGTATGGAATGGTGTAAACATCACTTAGCATGAATACAAAACAAAAACCGTATCTCTGTACATATATAAAATTGGGCTTTCCAAAGGAAAAAACTATAGAGTGTAGATGTGAAAGAGAGGATTAATATACAATTTAGAATCTACCCTTCTATCAGAGACATCTCCGAAAATGAAAATCTCATCTTTATTTAGAATCTAGCACCATGTGGATTTCTCCACCTCACTGAGTTCATCTCCACTCCCTTTCACAGACGGCAATGTGGTGAAGGCCCAGGGCTGGGGGCGGGGAGTGTGTCGGGGCTGGGTGGAGGTGGGAAAAGATGGGGAAAATGGGGGACATCTGTAATAGTGTCAACAATGAAAAGTGAAATAAAATGAAAATACAGTAATCAAATGTTAATACCAAAATAAAGAAAAGAGATACTGAGATCAGTAACATAAAATGGCATTTCCAGAATTCTAAATAATCGAGGAATCCAAACAAGGTGAGGTAGGTAAGGATAAGAAACAAGTTTTTCCTGCATTTCACCTATGATATGAATAAAAAGGGTAGCCTTTATATGAGTATCCAATAATTTGACAAAACAAAGAAGTCCTCTTATTATATCAAACCAGATATCTCTATTTTTAATGAAATTCTTCTATGTCTACAGAGAAGTAAATGATACCTATGATTTCATGTAATTTTATATAATAAATGTTGGCCAGTGTTCCAGAAATGGCTGCTGTAAGATCATAATGCATAACCAGCCAAGAATGATATTTTCCTTTTGGAGTTTCTAGAGTACATACCTCCTGTATCACTTATCACATAGTGTTTGCAGCCATTCTTTATATTGCTGTCTGGTTTTATTATTTGTTCTTGTACAGTGATTTATCATTCATTGTCATGACTTATGTACAGTCTAGATTGACACTTCTTATAGAAGGGACTGGGGATTATATTTCCAAGTGTCCTCTACCACTGCAAAACCAGGTGTTGCATACATGGCAGGCCATCAATACTATTTATTCAATGATTTGCAGGGAGGTTGCTTTGCTGAGCATTCCTGTTCAATTGCCTGAGAGATAGTAAACTGATGCTGTGTTCCTTTTATAATATATAAGAGAGATTCTCCATGTGTGGTTTCATGTTCAATAAAAGAGTACATTCTTCATGTTGGTTTTGTTTTTGCTTTATTCTGATGTTGTTCTTGTTTTAAATCAAAAAAAAATTTACTTTAGACATTTGCTGATTTGGAAAAAAATATTTCTGACATATTGATGAGAATAACTACAAAATTCCAATTCATTTCAAGCCAGATTAAAGAACTGACTCCTTTGTTTCTTGAGAGCTAGCTGCACATTTTAATGAAAATTTATTAAAACTATTTTTATATGTATAGTGTGGACATTACAGAATGAAATATTTTACCTAGAAGGGAATATCAACCACAACCAACTGAGGCCTTCGATTTGCAATGTGTTTTTGGTCAAAATGTCTGATTTTAAAGCATTTATGAATGTGAGCTCTAGAAATTGTTTTCAACAATTGCTTTCTTAAAGTTTTTGTTTTCTGGAATTTGAAAGATGAGCTACTGTTTTTTCTCATAAATACATACTATGTAAATAAGTTTAACATGGGTTTATAAATAGCCTAGTTAAAATATTTATAGTTTAAAATTAATAGAATATCTTAAGTATATCCAGTTTATACAACTATGAAATTCAGTATAGCATCACAAATTTGAATATGCCATCAATAAAAAAAATAAATTCTACCCCTTAAAATATAGATTAACACATCTCTCCTAAATTCTAATTATGTTACATGTCAAAAAATACATTAGTCCCCCCTTATCTTTGTTTCACTTTCCCCAGTTTCAGTTACCTGCAGTGAACCACGGTATGAAAATAGTAAGTGGAAAATTCCAGAAATCAACAATTCATAAGTTTTAAATTGTGCGCCATTCTGAGTGGCGTGATGAAATTTCCTGCTGTCCTGCTTTGTCTGCTTGGGATGTGAATCATCCCTTTGTCCTGCGCATGCTATACACTCCTACCTCCATTACCCATTAGTCACTTCGTAGCCATTGGTTATCAGATCCACTGTGGTGGTATCATTGTGCTTGTGTTTAAGTCACCCTTATTTTACTAAATAATGCCACATTAACATACTCATAATGTTAATTACAGCACATTGTTATAATTGTTCTATTTTATTATTAGTTATTGTTATTAGTCTCTTACAGTGCCTAGTTTATAAATTAAACTTTATCATAGGTATGTATATAGGGAAAAAATATATGTGTACCTATAAGGTTTGGTACTATCTGTGGTTTCAGGCATCCACTGGGGTTCTTGGAACATATCCCCTGTGGATAAGGGAGGACTACTTTAAGCAGTTCTTTCAAATCCAGTAGTCTACCTTTGGAAACATTTCAAGCATATCTATAAATATAAAAACATATGACATGCCTTTTTCCTTTTTAAAGAATGAAACAATCTTTAATCTTTGTGTAAGTCAGAAAGGTCCTGAGTTTTTGTTTTAAAATACAGATTTTTCTGGGAAAGAAAGAGTGAGAGGCAGACAGGGAGAGAGGGAGGTAGGGAGATAGGGAGGGACGGAAGAAGGAAGGAAGGGGTGGGGGGAGAGGGAGGGCGGATCCTGAAAGGAAACAAAATATTGTAAAATGGCAGTTTCTATACCTCAGAGTAGCAATCAAGTAAGCAAAATTTTAGTAGTTCAATAGATACTACTAAGTATAGTAGTATACAGTTAGATACAATTCAATACAATACAATAGATACAGTTCAATAGATACACTAAGAAAACGTGAAACTTGGCTTCCTTTATTTATATTTGTATTTATTTGTAATTTTGGAGTGTTTATGAAATTTAGGTGTAGACTTTATTATCAATAGTGAAATATGATACTTTTACAACTTTTTGTTATAATAAACATAAATGGTTATTTAAATATTGTCATATTATTATAGTATTTAATTTTTCTCCTTGTCTAAGTGAACTCTAAATCTGTCGAATGCAAACCCTGTATCTTGTACTTTTCCAGATTTCCCCCAGTTCCTTGCAAGAGCAAATGTTCAATATTTGTTGATCTGATTTTGATCACATATTTCAGAAGAAAAAAAATTCCCCTATTTCATACCAAGGAAGAATTAGTAGAAAAGTGTCATTAAGTAATGAAATATGTTTTTGTCTTCCCTTTAATTTGCTAAAGTATTCCTCTGAGCATTGTGACAAACGACTGAACAATGTAATTATGAGATCCCCATTTAGAATGAGGTGAAATTGTAAACCGAATAAACATATTACTCTGAAAGCATTATGCTTAATTCTAGGTGCTGTAATATATGAAAGATGCCAGTCAGATTGACAATGAATCTCCAGGGTTGTTGTGAAAGCCAAGGAAAACAAAGAAATGAAGAATTCCACATTTTCTGGCATGATGAAAGGCAGTAATACATCCAAGTATTCAGAACAATCAAAACTTGGCACATGAGAACAGCCCTTTAAACCAAGAGTATTAATACCACCACTGGCTGTGATTTCCTACCCATCCCCCAGGCCTTTGGCTTTCGTCTATAATTGATTATTATTTAACAGATGAATACACACTAATACACTTCGCTTTGGAATAAGAAACAAAGATTCATGCAGAGAACCAGGATTAAATCACAAACTGGCAATATATAGAACCTTTATTTCTGGAATGCAAATATGACATCATTAACTTGTAAACACTGATAGTTCAACACTTTTAAACTTGCATTACCGGACACTGGATAAATATTTATTGAATGAATTGGATGTATTAATAGCTTCGTTCTTTTCTCTTGGTTTCTTTTGCATGTAAACAAGGATAAAACTATCTCTAACTCATGAGCCTTTCAATGTGTACCATAGGAAATCCTTTTTAAATTATAAAATAAATACCATATATCAGGTGGGTCATGTACACATCTTCCCATTATATTTTCTAATGATAAATCACTGCTAATAAATAAATAAATAATAAAGATTCATGAATATTAGGCATGAAATCTTATTTTTCATGTAAAGAGAAATATTAACTCATCCACTTACTAAAAGGCCATATTTATATCATGTGCATCATCTGACAGTTTGCACAGCCATTAATCCTGAGAAGATTTACAGGTGAGGATATTTCATGATGTTCATGAACTTCCAATAGAAAAAAGTTCTGGAGAAAAGTTACCCCAAAAATATATCTTTAAAAGTATCAATCTATTTACAGCAGCAAATGGGATTTGAGGTATAAATATAATACCCAAGTTTAAATTCACAGTTCAAAGGGGAATTTAGCAAGAAGTATCAAAAAATCCAAACTCGTAGGCAGGAGACCTAATTCTCAGTTCCAGCTAGTTGTGTGACATTGAGCTTATACACAAACCTGTTAGACCTCATTTTATCACCTGTAAAACAGAGATATTCATAACCTCTGTAGCTTCTGCTTGTTCTCAAGCTCTATTTGCTAGTTCTGGAAATAGATTAAGCTAAATATAAGAGGTAAAAGGATACTGGTTCCTCAAGTTTACTTTTCTTCATTTTTCTTACTGGTGATAACACATTCTCATCCAGCTTTTCTTTTTAAAAAACTTTATTATCATAAGTGTAGCACACATGCAAAAAAACTGCACAAATACGGGTACCTCAGTTATATATCACCAAGCAAGTACCCATGAAACCACTCTAAAGTCCAAATTTAGAACATTACCACTGCCCAGCCCTGGCTGGTGTGGCTCAGTGGATTGAGCGCCGGCCTGCACTCTGCAAGACCATTGGTTCGATACCTAGTCAGGGCACATGTCTGGGTTGCAGGTCAGGTCCCCAAATGGGGATATGTGAGAGGCATAAGCAATTGATGTTTCTCTCCCTCCCTTTCTACCTCCCTTCCCCCATCTCTAAAAAAATAAAAATTAAAAAAAAAAAACACATCACCACTACCCAGATGTTCCCCTATGCCCACAGGTCACTCTATCTTGCTCACTGGTAACCACTCTCCTTATTTTGTTTTACATGTTATCACGTAAAAATGCATTCCTCGATTTTCCAGTGCTTCAAAATTTATATTCATATAATTTTGGCATCTGCTTTCTGTCATTCCATGTTATATTTGTTTCACCTGTGTTTGTTGCATGTGTCTGTAATTCTCCTTTTCATTACATTGTAGTATTCCATTGAACATGCAAAAATTGGGAGGTTTATCCATTCTATTATTGATGGATGTTTCTTTTGTTTCCAGTAATTGACATAATGAATGTGTACGAACATTCATGTTCATGTGTACTGGTAGGCACGTGCATACATGTCTGTTAGGTATATTTCAAGGGAGGAATTGCTGGGTAATAATGCCAAAATATTTTCCAAAGTGACAAAGACTAGAGTATGAGAAATCCTTTTTTCCCATCATTTTGCTAACATTTTAATTTGTCAGTATTGCCTATATTAGCTATTCCAGGTGTGCTGCAGTACCTCATTATATTTTAATTTGCATTTCACTTGTGACTAAATGAGTTTGAGTCCCAGGCTATATGTTTATTGGCCACTTGGATATCATCTTTCATAACATATTTTTAAATTTTTATTTTCTAATTAAAATTATTTTCTAATTGATGGTTGCAGGGGAATAAAAGGTGCCAAAGATTTATGTCTTTGGGCCTTCATCTTTTACTTCAAGCAGATATTTTTGGCCTTGAGAAAGATATTTTCAATATTTTTGCCTTTTGTTACTTATTTGCAGTAGGCAGATGAATTTTAATTATTAGTACACCATTTCTAGAAGATTTTTGCCTTGTTTGTTATGCATCAATAGCACTATAAAGAGCTATTATAGGAGCACACAATAAACCTACTTTCTAGTAGGCCATCCTTGTTTTTCCCGGTTTGAAGCTCCCCTCTTTGTGTTCTCAGTATCATGGGAGCTTCCAGACTTCTGATTCTTATTCCATATTTGATATCCTCTAAGGCCAACTAAAAGAAGGGAGGCTAACAGTAGAAAGTTGACTAGAACCAGGCTCCTATCAATATTTCTGGTCCCTGGGTCAGTTGTCTTTTCTTTATGCCTGACTCTTGATGGATTTTATTTTTCAAATGTGCTTACTCTACTCAGCTTTGAATGGGTCCCTCATCACACATCTTCAGTTTTCTCCTTCCCCCAATTATCCACAAAATCCTTGCTACATCTTGTCTCTCAAACATTACAAATATTTGTGCTTTCTAGCCCTTCTGGGACATTTCCTTCAGACCTACTGATCCATAAGGCCAGAAAACAAGTGTGGTGTTAGCCAGAGGGAAAGGTGGGTGGAGGTAGGCAGAGGTGGGCAAAACAGGAGGAAAATGGGTGTGGAAAGATGGGCACACGATGCAGTGTGTAGATGATATTTTGTTGAGCTGTACACTTGAAACCTCTATGGTTTTGTGAACCAATGTCACCCCAATAAATTCAATAAAAATACTTTTACCTTAAAAATATTTTAATGGCATCATTCTTCTCATTCTCCATCAAGTTGGTAATCTAAATTCTACCTTTTTTGCTAAAATGTCCCCCAGATATTTCTTTTACTTTCCATGTCCTCTTCATGGAGCAGATTGTGTGGACTACGGTTGTTCATTCAAGAATCCATGGAGTTATGGGAAAGTAATGGAGAATCTGTGAGTGCATGTACAGAAAGTGTGCATAATTCTTATATACCTATGTGAATTTATGAAGAAAAACCATTTGTTATCATTAGTTTATTTTTTCGTGGAAACACATAAAAGGGAGTTTAATCATTGACAAGTGGTACAAACATCGGCAAGGACCTAGAGAGACAACAGCCTTGGAATCCTTTTTGAAGCAACCCAGGTGACAAAAGCAATTGGCACTAGTGTCAGAACCTGCTGAGTTTCTTTCTCAGTCCCCTGTTAGAGCTCTTCATTAAATCTTTCTAATAACATCAAACCTGAATTATTTTTTAACATTTCTTTTATTGTCCAAATACAGCTATCTCCATTTTCCCACCACCACTTTCCCCTGCCCCACCCACCCCCACTTCCCACCCTCAATCCTACCCCCCTTTGGCTTTGTCCATGGGTCCTTTATACATGTTCCTTGATGACTATTAATTTCTTAAAGGACTAAGAACCTATGTACCAAATTCTCATCATCTTACACTAGAATTATTGTAGTAACTTTTGGGCTTAATAGGCTTACTCTTTAAGTTTGGCTGACCCATGAGATGAATCTTTAAAGCAACATTCTCATCCATCCAATATTAATTCATCCATTTAATACTTATTTATGGACTTATTTCCTATGTGCCAAATATCATTACAGGTTCTGGGGTCATGTTGGTGACAAGATGGAAAAAGTTCCTTCTCCCATAGAGCTTACATTTTAGTGGACAGAGAAAAATCAAATAAACTATCAATAAACAAAGAATCAAGAAAATACAGTTAGCCATATTTGCTGCTCATATAGTTAAATGAGGAGATTTTGTAGTTACTGGGTGTCTATTTAAGAAGAGATGGTCATGGAAAGCCCCTCTAATAACATGACAACTCTAAATGACAAGAAAAAGTCAGCCTGTACAACCAGGGAAACACATTCCCAACAGAGGTACACATTAATGCAAATGCCTCAAGGTTGTAATACGTTTAGTATCTTGTAGGAGCAGAAGAAAGCAAAAGGCTGGGTTTGCTAAAGTGCAGTAAACGAGAGAAGAGTGTGACTGAGGGGAAAGGGATAAGTAGGGGCAGATAATTTTGGAGCTTGGAAACTAGAACAGGGAGTTTGGATTAAGTCTAAGCACAATGGAAACTTAAGCAGAAGAGATGAAATCTGCTCTGGCTTGTGTAGCTCAGTGGATTAAGCATCAGCCTGCGAACCAAAGGGCTGCCAGTTCGATTTCCCAGTCAGGGCACATGCCTGGGTCCCCAGTAGGGGGCGCACGAGAGGCAACTACACATTGATGTTTCTCTCCCTCTCTTTGTCCTTTCCTCCCTGTCTAAAAATAAATTGAATTTTTTTAAAAATTATTTTTTAAAAAAGGGAGATGAAATCTACTTTACATTGTGTAAAGAATAAATGCTTCTTGACAAAAGCAGTCGAGAGGCAACTGAAGCAGTCCAGGTGGAAGATTACCGACGTCAAGCTGCTTGTCTCTGCAAAACCTACACTATTTTCCTCTCAGGTGCTCAGTGTAGTCACGTTGACCTTAATTATGCTTTGTCTACCCCGCCTTGCTTTTTCATGCATTGCCTCCTTTACTCCTTACAACAGCACAGTTAAACCCATTACCCAAATACTAAAAAAGACACTGAGAATGGTTGAGACTTATCTTAAAACAATCAATTGGCAAATTTAACTAGTTACGATTTATAAGATATGCTCTTTAAATTATATCATACCTTTAACTATATTAAGCACTATGGTGAAATTAATTTCAGGTTTTTGAACTGACATATTTCTAAAAATAACTGTCAAAATACTGTTTTATCTTAACAATTCTAATGCATGCATTATGAAAGGAAACCCTTTTTAAGCAATATTAATGTCATTTTTTTCAAAGCAGTTGTTGTACCTCATGGGTCATTATTGTGATTGCATAGAGACTGTGTTTGGCTAATAAAAAAGCAGGATTAAAATAAAAATGTTTTGAGCGCTAGCTGGTATAGCTCAGTGGATTGAATGCTGGCCTGTGAACCCAAAGGTCACCGGTTCAATTCCCAGTCAAGGCACATGCCTGGGTTGTGGGTCAGGTCTCTGGTTGGGGGCATGCAAGAGGCAACCACACATTTATGTTTTTCTCCCTTTTTCTCCCTCCCTTCCTCTCTGTCTGAAAGTAAATAAATAAATAAATAAAAATGTTTTTAGTGTCAACCTGATCTATTATAACTAATTTATATTACTTCTTAGCCTAATTCCTTTCTTAAATATCATCTCTTCTTCAAATTTCTTCTTTTTATGCCACCTTATCCCCTTTTATTTCAAATATTTGTGCCCAACCTTGACTATATACATGTATTTTTAAAACTATTTTACCTAGCGACATAGTTTAAATGTTATGCGCCTTTCTGGCACAGTAGACATTTTAAAATGTTGGTGAAAAGAAGCAACGT
>PVJD01019952.1:0-10547 GCA_004026545.1 Mormoops blainvillei
ACAACAACACATTTACAGTAGGGGATTTCAATACCCTACTGTCAACAATGGATAGATCATCCAACAAAAAAATCAACAAAGATATTGTGGAACTGAATGATGCATTAGATCAAATGGACTTAACTGGTATATATAGAACCATTCACCCCAAAGAAACAAACTACACAATCTTTTCAAATGCACATGGAACATTTTCAAGATAGACCACATTATCACATGATAGGACATAAAACAAGCCTCAACAATTTTAAGAAAATCAAAATTATATCAAGCATTTTCTCAGACCACACAAGCTTAAAATTAGAAACCAACCTCAAGGAAAAGACTGAAAAACATTCAAACTCATGGAGACTGAATAACATGCTATTAAACAATGAATGGGTCAAGAAGGAGATAAAGAAGAAATCAAAGTTTCTGGAAACAAATGAAAATGAACATACAGCAGTCAAACCTATGAGACACATCAAAGGCAGTCCTGAGAGGGAAGTTAATAGCTATACAGACCTACCTGAAAAAGAAAGAAACATTTCAAATAAATAACCTAACACAACATCTACAAGAACTAGAGAAACAACAACAAACAAGGCCCAGGGGGAACAGAAGGTAGGAAATAATCAAGATCAGAGCATATTTGAATGACACAGAGACTAAAAAAACAATTCAAAGCATCAATAAATCCAGGAGCTGGCACTCTGAAAGATAAACAAAATCAACAAGCCTTTAAGCAGATTCATCAAGAAAAAAAGGGAGAGGACCCAAATAAATAAAATTAGAATGGAAGAGGAGAAATTACAACTGATACTGTAGAAATACAAAGGATTGTAAGATATTACTATGAACAACAATATGCCTAGAAATTTGAAAACTTGGGTGAAATTAAAAAATATCTGGAATAATATAATATTCCAAAACTCAATGTAGAAGAAGCAGAAAGCCTGAACAGACTGATAACAACTTCTGAAATTGAAGCAGTAATCAAAAACTCCAGGCACACAAAAGCCCTGGACCAGATGGCTTCACAGGAGAATTTTACAAAACATTTAAGGAAGAGCTAACCCCTATCCTTCTCAGACTATTTCAAGTAATCCAAGAAGAAGAAGAAAGACTCTCAAACTCTTTTTATGAGGCCAGCATCATCCTAATCTCAAAACCAGATAAAGACACAACAAAGAAAGAAAACTATAGGCCAATATCACTGATGAACATAGACACAAAAATCCTCAAAAAATATTGTCAAATCGCATCCAGCAATGCATTAAAAAGGTCATACACCATGACCAAGTGGGATTCATCCCAGGGATGAAAGGATATTATAGTAATAGCAAATCAATAAATGTAACATATCACGTAAACAAAAGGATAGATAAAAATCACATGATCATATCAATAGATTCAGAAAAAACATTTGATACAGTACAGTACCTGTTTATGATAAAAACACTCACCAAAGTGGGAATAAAGGGGCATACCTCAATATAATAAAGGCTATATATGAGAAACCTGCATCCAACATTATACTGAATGGGCAAAAACTAAAAGCTTTCCCACTAAGATAGGGAAGAAGACAAGGATGTCCCCTTTCATCACTTCTATTCAGCATAGTATTAGAAGTCCTAGCCATAGCCATAAGGCAAGAAAAAGATACAAAAGGCACCCAAATTGTAAAGGCAGAAGTAAAACTGTCATTGTTTGCAGATGACATGATTGTGTATGTAGAAACGCAATAAGACTCCACCGAAAAACTACTCAACCTACTAAGTGAATCTGGCAAAACATATGGATACAAGTTAATATTCAGAAATCAAAGACATTTTTGTATACCAACAATGAAATATCAGAATCAGAAATCAGGGGGAAAAGTCCCATTTACTATAGCAACAAGAAAAATAAAGTGCCTAGGAGTAAACCTAACCAAGGAGGTTAAAGACCTATACTCAGAAAACTATAAAACCCTGAAGACAGAAATTAAGGAAGGCACAAATAAATGGAAGCATATTCCATGTTCATGGATTAGAAGAATTAACATCATCAAAATGTTTATATTACCCAAAGCAATTTATAAATTCAACACAATCCCCATTAAATTACCAATGTCATATTTCACAGATATAGAACAAACATTTCAAAAATTCACATGGAACCATAAACAACCCCGAATAACTGCAGCAATTTGGAGAAAGAAGAGTAAAGCAGGAGGGATCATATGCCTGACATCAAACCATATTATAAGGCCACTATAATCAAAACAGTCTGGTACTGGCATAAGAATAGACACATTGATCAATGGAACAGAATAGAGAGCCCAGAAATAAACCCATGGCTCTATGGTCAATTAATATTTAACGAAGGGGGAAGAAGCATAAAATGGAGTAAAAATAGCCTCTTCAACAAATGGTGTTGGGAGATCTGGATAGCTACATGCAAAAAAATGAAATTTGACCACCAAGTTTCACCACACACAAAAATAAACTCAAGATGAATGAAAGACTTAAATATAAGTCATGACACCATAAAAGTCCTAGAGGAGAACATAGGTAGGAAAATCTCAGATGTTCCATGAGTAATATTTTCACTGGTATGTCCCCTAGAGCAAGGGACATAAAGGAAAGAATAAACAAATGGGACTTCATTAAAATAAGAAGCTTCTGCATGGCTAAAGAAAACATCAGCAAAATGAAAAGGGAACCAGCCATATGGGTAAATTTATTTGCCAATTATACCTTGGACAAGGGTTTGATCTCCAAAATATATAAAGAACTCACAAGAATCCACTCTAGGAAGACAAACAATCCAATTACAATAATGGCAAAAGACCTGAACAGACACATCTCCAAGGAGGACATACACAGGGCCCAGAGACATATGAAAGGATGCTCAGCATCACTAGCCATCAGTGAGATGCAAATTAAAACCACAATGAGATACCACTTCACTCCAGTCAGAACAGCCATCATAAACAAATTAACAACAAGTGCAGGAGGATGATGTGGAGAAACGGGGGCCTAGTATATTGTTGGTGGTAATGCAGACTGGGGCTGCCACTGTGGAAAACAGTTTGGAATTTCCTCAAAAAACTAAAAATGGAACTGGCTTTTGACCCAGCATTCCCACTGCTGGGATTATACCCTAAGAATCCCGAAACACCAATTTAAAGAACCTATGCACTCCAATGTTCATAGCAGCACAATTTACAATAGCCAAGAATTGGAAGCAACCTTAGTGCCCAACAGTAAATGGGTGGATCAAAAACTGTGGTACATTTGTACAATGGAATACTACCTGGCAGAACGGAAGAAGGATCTACTACCCTTCACAACAGCATGTATGGAACTGGAGAGTATTATGCTAAGTGAAATAAGCCAGGTGGCAAAAGACAGATGCCATATGATCTCATCTATAAGTGGAACCTAATCAACTATATAAACAAACAAGTAAAATATAATCTACAACATTGAAATAAAAAACAAACTGACAGAAACCACAGGGGAGGAGGGAGGGTGATGACAGCAGAAAGGGAGGGGAAGGGTCATCAAGGAAGCATAAAGGACCCATCGACAAAGCCAAATGGGGGAAGGATTGAGGGTGGGAGGTTGGGCTGGCTGGAGCTAGGTAAAGTGCTGGTTGGAAAATGTTGACAAAAAGAAACAAAAAACAAAGTGGTCATGGGGAGGCTGGGAGTAGTGTGGGAAATTAAGAAGTCAGAGAACTGGCGTATGCAGCCTATGGACCTGGACTAAGAGGTGCGGGGTTGATGAAATGGTGTGCAAGGCGGAGAGGAAAATGCGGTGGGGGTGGAGGAATGGGACAACTGTAATAGCATTCTCAATAAAATATACCAAAAAAAAAATTTTTTTTAAGTATAAACAAAAGGTTGAAAAAAAAAAGAAATATACAGTGAAACCAGAATTTGAAGCTAATATATCATTAGTCAGACTTCCAGTGTGAATTATATTACAACCACTTCCCTAGATGGTTGTCAAAAATATTGTAAATTACTTTATGTAATGGACTTCTTCAGGGTTCCCCTACAAAGGAGTGGAAGGTCAGCTTTGCAGCTGAGACTTTGTTCATTAGGCAAACATTTTCATGAAGATGAAGCAAAACATTCGCAATTCCTTATGCTTTTGAAAAAGAGATTTGCCCTGTGTAATTCATATCCTGTGTGATGAAAAATAGAATTCAGAAATCCAGTGCTGTTTAAGTTTAAATGATGTTGCTTAAATGCATTTATAATCATACAAGTGTATCTGGCTTCAGACTGAGGTGGGGTGATTAATTGTACTTTTTGTGAGCTGAATCATATTTATAAAGTACTCTCATGGCAGTGAGAATTTAAAGGAGTTTAGGTTAAACCTATTCAAACCTAAAGAGACAACTCAGAATTTAAGTGTAGTTTGCACACTAATGACTTAAAGTTTAAATGCCATAGGAATTAATGCCACCATTCAGAAAATTAGGATTGTTTGTGTATAAAGTCGGTGTGCTTTAAAATCAGTGTTCTACCACCCCTTGGTCACCATTGCCACCTGTCAATGCTCAGAGCAAAATGGCCGGGTCCCCTTCCACTGGGTATGCCAGCTCTAGTTCACCACAGGAGAACACTGCCCACAGGGCTCACAGGCTTTACCTGGCTGACCCTCTAGCTTTTGCTGCCCCTATTCCAAAGCCCAAGTACAGATTTTCAAACATTACACTATAATAAAAATATAGTTCCCTTTCTTCTTTGTTCCACAACCTTTTATTATTTACTCTTATTAAAACAGAAAGCTGTGCCTTCCAGGTAAAGTATCATATTTTCTTTCTCAGAGGTCAGTCCTGGATCACAATTCCTTCCTGTGTCATCAGAGGACATCAGTATGACACCACCCTGAGGTGAATCACTTTTCCAGAGATAGCTGTTCACACACTGCATACACTCACACACACTGACATGCACATACACACTTGTGCATCACACAAATGCACTTACAAGACAGTTAGACATTCAGTCTTTTGCACAAGAATGTCAGTAGCATGTGCAGAATTATGAGAATTTCAGAGCTAAAATTAGACCTGCTTTAGGAACTTGAGGTTGCTCAGACTTTGTTGATGGCAAGTCATTCCAAAAGGAATGTCAAGAGAGGAACAGTCAGCAGCCAGAGATGGACTCAGAGGTGGGAAGCTGCTAAAGCGAAGTTCTATCCCTTTGTCTTTCTGCTGCATAGCCTGAGGGCGGCAAGCCAGGGTATGTCACTCCACCCAGCTAGGAAATTGCACTTGTTGTCAGGAAATGTGACCCATTTGAGGAAAGGGTGGAATTCTTGTTGGCATTGCTGGGGGCTCTGAGAATTCTGGAGGTAGGAGAACCCAGGTGAACAATAGAACCCCAGTGTGAACCGGCTTCAACAACAGGGTGTTTTATTGGCTCCTGTAGCTGAGAAATCCAGAGTCTAATTTCAGGTGAGGTTTATTCAAGAGGCTGAAACAGATCTCTAAGTTCTCTCTGTTCTGTCCTCACCCAAATGTGGGTTTTGTTGTCACATTTTCTTCTTCACAGCAGCAAGCCACTCAGTTCTCATGTCTTTGCCTTATGTGTGCAAAGAGAAAGTAACTCTACCCAGAATCCCAAGCAGTAGCCCTGAGACTCTAATGGACTGCTGTGAGTCACATGTTCACTCCCGTGTTAATTAGTTCATGCCAGTTATTTTTCCCCATGGAGTGGGGATTGGGATCAGCATGTAGGTTTACTAAGGTGAATAAATTTTTTCAAATAGGTATTTTCACACCAAGAGTGAGGATGGATGCTGGTAGGCCCTGCACTACCTGACTAACCCCTTGGCAATAGGTCATTATGTTCCTTGTGCCTTATGGGGACTGATGGATGACACACTAATACCCCTGCTCCTGAGCTACAGTTACCTTGCTGTGGTATACATGGAGAAATGGTGCCATGCCTAAGTGGCATGCCTAAAGTCATCCCTGACTTTACTGGTTTCTTTTTTGTGAATTCTTATTTGAAATCAGTCTACAGCCCAGTAGATCTGCTTGTCCAATTGAAGGAGAGAAGTTGAAGCATCTAGCTCCAGGTAATGATTAAACCAGAATTTGCTAGTAACCTACCCCTTCTTCCTTTTGTGGCCTCTGCTTGACAAAGAAGTGCTGCATGAAGTGGAAGTGTCCTGCTAAAAAGATCTGAGTGTTAGAGGACTGGACCCCTCTCATGGAAACCCACTGGGAGCTGGGCTGCCCTGCAGATGCTACCGCTGTGCAACTATTGCTCTTTAATAACCTTAGGAAGCAAGGATTTTCTCTTCACCGAACACATGAAAATCCAGAGCCTTAGAGAGCTAAATAATTGCTCAAAGGCCACAGAGCAGGTGGAGCAGAGCTGGGAATTTTACCCCAGGATGGGCCGAATCGGGCCTCAAACCTGCACCCGCCTCTGTCTCATGGACTTGGAAGCAAGCTCTCTAGTCCTCTCCCCCTGTCTGCTTGAGATTCTCCCCACTCCTAGACATCCTTGCTCTAAGAGTGGCCCTGCCCTCTGCCAGACCCATGCAGTATCTCCAAATGCTGTTGACCTGCACCTCGGGACAGATGGGCTTGTTTACTGCCCACTCAGACCTACCCTGCCCAGCCAATGCTACAAGCCCTGAGCCTTCTGATTTTATTTTTCCATTTTATTGCACTTTCCATTCAAAATGTGCATGTCCTGGGCCCCCTTCCATCACAGCCCTGGTGTCTATTAGCTAATACATTTCCCCAAAGCTGTGGTTTGTTGTTCTAAGTGTTCTACAGAGATAGGTTTACTTTTCAACAAGGGCATTCTGGAGAAAATGTCCTCTAGGTGGAATCTTCAGACCAGCAAGATGGTGCCTTTGGGAGCATTTTGCTCTTGGACCATCTGGTAGGGGCAGTGGTCTTTTGCTTGCACACAGGAGAGTCCATGTTTGCATTACTGACTATTAATTGGTAGGAATATTTCATGTCCCAGAAATGCCGGTTTGCCATTACTTCAAGGGATACTTTTCAGGTTTGCTTCTGAATTCCTTTACAGATGCAAATTTCCTCCTGATTTCACTTTCTTATTCCATCCATGCATTATCTCTTACCTGTATCACTCATCAATCTTGGCCAGGGGTCAGCAGGCCATGACCTATTTTGGTAAATAAAGTCTTATTGGCACACAGTCACGAAGGTACTGTATCTTTCTGCCTTTCCGCTATGGTGGCAGAGTTGCATAGTCATGGCTAACATCTTTTGTCCCACAAAGGCTGACATAGTTACTGTCAGCCCCTTTAGGTCACTAAGCTCCATACATACTCCTCCATGACCCCTAATGCTCTTTCTTATGGTGGGAAATAAAAGCCTCACATAGCCTGGGCAACAACAAAATCGAATGCCTGATGTTTGGAAAGGAAAACTACAGCCTCCCCCTCAGTGTTGTCTCAAGGAAAGCAAGTGTGTGACACTTCTGCAGCCATTCGCTTCCTACTTCTGGGTCCCTGGAGATATGGCTAACTGATCAGAGCATTATGTCTGATGAGCCTCAGATTCCTTCTTCAAAGCAGGCAGCCACTAGCAATCAATTGGAGTTGGCAGTCAAGTGGGAAACTATTTTCCATTCCCAGCCCAGTGGTTACCAACAGATCAGAGAGCCACATAAGACAAAAGTCATGTTTAATGGATAAACCTTGAACATCCTTTGGGGAGCCATGTCAGAGGCAGACATAGTATCTCTTGTTAAGTCAGAGTTGGAATTTAACCCACTGTTTCTGTTTCTTGGATTAAGCACCAGATGAAGTAGTTGGCTTGTGATTAGGGACCATGTTGTATGAAAAATGCCTCCACCTCCTTTTAAATATGAGATTCATTATTTAAGTGAATCAGTGCTCACATCATGAGACGTGCCCAGGAACTGAGGTCCCAGAGAGTATTGTTGAATCCTATTATCAACATCATGTTCATTGAGTTGCTTTATCTGTGGAACCACTGACACTGTAGACAGTTTTCCTTTTTCTCTCACAGCTAACCCTTACTCTCTCTTGTAGCCAAGCTCCTGTTGTTGAATTAATATCAGGTAAAAGCATGTATGCCATATAGCCAGGGGCTAGACTAGGGGCATCCATATTACCATACCTTCCTTAAACTCTGTGTTATGGTTTATTCAAATTCAGGAAGTCCCCAATAGATACTCTTCTCAAATGCTGGTACAGACATTTGCTGAAAAACCTGACTTGAATAGGGGATAGGTCAGAATTGGCTAAAGATGTTTCTCCATTGACAGCTGTGGGGACCTGCCAGAAAAGCCATATTGGCTGCCACAAAATTGGCTGAACCTGCTTCCCGGGAGGAGGAGGAGGTGATGCTAGGTTGCAAATGAGGTGGCAGCATCACTTAGGACTTTTCTCCAATTCTTTTTTCCTGCAAAAGTTGGAGAAAGGGGCAGGAAGGAATGTGAATATTTATAAAGAAAACATGACAAGGATATTTGAAGGGGCTGTTGGTGGGAGAGATATGCTCCTTCTTACTGTCTGGGGAGCATGTGAGCCTGTGGGAGTAATGACTACTAACTGGGAGGATCCAGATGCACTGGGAACTGGTTTGCAACTTGCACACTTGGCATCTTGACAGAAAAGTTGTAAACACCACTGTGGAATATCAACTGGAATCCAGTATGGGGTTTTCCAACAGCCATTGTTCATCGAAACTAGCACCTTGAAAGTTGAGCCAGTGAGAGTGTGATCATGCCTTTGGTCATTTAAAAATGTTTTAGCATCTGGCACCTGTGTCTTTTTGCATTGGATTATGGAAAGGGAATAAGAAGTGCCCTCCCAGATGGCAATAGTGAGAGCCTTTTTAATAATGTCTTAAGCTTTTAGATTTATGGAAACCCAATAAAACTGATAATGTTGCATTACTGATATTTTGGGGGTGAAAAATAAAATAAAGCAGCAATGCACCCTTTCTGCAACAATTGGGAATATTTAATAAGCATTATACCCAAGTTGCAATATAACCAAATCATTGAAAATACAAAAGAATACTATTGGAAATCACTTTAATGTAAAGGCTGTGACTATGAATATGGTGTGTATCCTGGGGTACTGTTTCACTAAGAGGGACCAAGTTAAATTGAAATTTCATTTGGATAGAACTGAACAAGGAGGCCTTTCTGCAGACCAGAAATCAGGTCACCATGAATTATTTAATATCTGGTGCAAATGATGAAGAACTGGAAAATATGGTATCGGAGTAAGTCAGATCGCATGGTGTATTCCAGAGTAAGGGTGTCATGAGTTAGCAATGGTTCTGCCTTAGCTTGGCATTGGTTTGCCTCAAAGGCAGGAGACCTTGGAGATGACATCTGCTATTTCTACTGCCCAGCAACCCTTTACCCTCTTCTTCTGGGAACAGGAACTGCTTTCACTGGGGAAAATGTTCTATCCACAGTTTTGATCCATTTGTTTGGCTGGAGGCTGCCAATAATGGGTACCCATCCTTCTGGATACTGGAATGGCTCCTGCTGCTGACTGAGCCAATCACTACACACACACCCAACCCCTCCACCCTGGTCACCATGTTTATGATACTTAATCAGCATTCTTTCCCATGATTTGACATACTGGAGCTGTCAGGGAAGAGTGCTTTGTTTTCTTTGATTAGTAGGCTATCAGAACATGCACTTAGAGCAGCTTTTAGTAGTGGTTTTATACCCTGTTGAGATAACATACCTGAGAAAATGAATGAAATGTAAAGGAAAAAATGGCAAGGACAAACAGAAAGAGAAAATTTTTGGCACCCTAGAGACCCATTTCACCCTAACTGTTCCCCAATCTGGTCCTTATAAACTGATAAACTCCCCTTTTTTTAAAATTAGAATTATGTTCCTATCATTTGCAGGCAAAGAGCTTTGACAAAGACATTACAACCTCTTATCAAAAAATTTAAAAAGGCCCTGGCTGGTGTGGCTCAGTGGATTGAACACCGGCTTGCGAACCAAAGAGTCACAGGTTTGATTCTCAATCAGGGTACATGCCTGGGATGTGGGCCAGGTCCCCTGTAGGGTGCACAAGAGGCAACCACACACTGATTCTTCTTTCCCTCTCTCCCTCCCTTCCCCTCTGTCTAAAAATAAATAAAATCTTTTAAAAAAAATTTTTAAAGGAACTGCCCTATGACCCAGTGACTTCACTTCTGGAAATATATCCAAAGAAATTCAAAACATTGATTTGAAAGAATATACACACTCCTATGTTCATTGCAGCATTGTTTACAATAGCCAAGATATGGAAGCAACCCAAGAGCCCATCAATAGATGAGTAGATTAAAAATCTGTTGTACAGACAGAAAGAATCAAGATGGCAGAGGTGGAAATGGAACTCACACCGACCTCCTCCCAGGACCAATTTGGAATTACAACTAAGTTGTGGAGAGATCACCCAGAACAAACAGCTAAACAATAACGAGAGAGAGACTCATAACCTTGGACACACAGAAGAATCACTTCAGCACAACCTGACTGGTAAGGAGTGCAGTGGAGACGTGGGAAGGCTAGGTGGCCACCC
>PVJD01019953.1:0-10546 GCA_004026545.1 Mormoops blainvillei
GCAGCAAAACTCAGACCCTGTGTCAGCCCTGGCGACGCAGGCGCTCCTCTTCTCTGGCGCACAAAGCCAGAAAACCATCTCTATGGAGACGGGGACACGAGAGATGCTCTGTGCCGTTGCTCCCCAGGGCTGGGCCGCTGATAGAAACATTAGCATGCGAAGGCCTAAACATAGCTGCATTCAGGGTGATTCATCAGGCCGGAAACTCGGCTGGAATGTGGCTTTGGACCAAGCTCACGGAGCGCGATCCGGCGATGTTTTCAGTACTTTAGTTCCACTATGGTCAGGGGAAGCACTTCACGGAGAATACAGAAATCTGCAGGGCCACTTGGTTTTGTCCTGGAAAAGTCACCACCAGAGCCCTGCCTGGGGATGGCAGGGCTCACCCGAGAGACCCTTTTCGGGTCAGAAAGTCCCTTCTCCACAAAGCTGTCCTTTAAGAAGACGCGATGGGAAAACTTTCTCTCCTATCAGAGAGACAAATGCCTATAATTAGAAGAAAAATGTGGACATGTCCCCTTCTTCTCTCTCTCTCTCAGGGCTCCTGGGAGCTGTAAATTCTTGTCTGTGTTATTACACAGAAAATTCTGCTCCATCCCAGCTCCTAGCCCCAAAGTTGCACCTGCTGACTTGCACTTTGTCACGGCCCTGCGGATTCACAGCCAGGGCCCAGCCAGCTCCCAGGAGGCACCGACCTAAGCTCCTTCATTCCAAAACCGTGCCCCGCCCCTGCCACATTCCAGGCAGAATGCAGCCGTGTCGGTGGGAAGTCATCGGCCCATGGAGGATTTCAAACATTCGCTCTGTTAAACGTGGGGGAGAAGGCCAGGGAGAGGGACGGGGGAGCCGTTCGGTGAGCCAGGGTCTCTAAGAGTAAATCTCAGCTCCTTCCAGGGCTCTGTGGGGCTCCCCTTCCCACCATGGATGATGGTGTTGGTGATAACGGCAATATTTATACGCACTTACTAGGTGCCCGGAGGCGTGTAAGCACATCCCACTCATTGCCCCCACTTGATGCTGTGTGGCCGGTTTGCTTCCCGAACCGAGCTCCGCAGTGCACGGCACAAACCCGGCCTGCCTCCCTCCGCAGCCCCTCACGCCCCCACCCCCAGCTCTTCTCTGCCTCTGGACGAAATTCATGGCAGCTCTGTGGCTGTCCTGTCACCTCTGCCAACCAACAGCCCCTTTTCCGGGGGTTCAGAAACCTGGTCCAGTGTGACAGAAGAGCCCCAGACTCTGTTGGGCTTCTGTCCATGGGGCCCCCACCTGGCCAACATGGGGTTCCCCCTTCTTCCCCAGGCCCAGTGTGCCGTTCACGCCCCCTGTAGCCCTCTGCCCAATTCCAGCTTCTGAAACTCATGTCTTTTCTTCCAATAGTCATGAAGTGACCTCCAAAGAGATGACTCTGCTTCTGTGAAGAAGTGGGTGCCTTACCATCCCCCGCTTAGTCAGGGAAAAGACCTCAGTTACAGAGTGTTGGCATTTCAAGGCCATGTCCCACCATGAAAACTTAAGTACACAGGCTGTTTTTTTCATTGTATTTTTTTAACCAATCAAAATAGCTCCCAAGTAAGGGCCTACCTTATTTAGAAAGAATGGATATCTCTGTTTTAAAGAGCTTTGTATATTATTATTTAATTGTGACTTTTTCAAAGATAAGGGCCCACTAAGGTGCTTGGGAAAGGGACCCCCTTCTCCTTCAACAGTGTGGGCTTCTTAAATCGTTAAGGGGTAAGGAGACCCGGTGTAACAAGTGAAAATACAGAACAATCATTTACATTTGAGTTTTCAATAAACAATGAACCACATGTTAATGTAAATATATCTTGTACATACTTAGATTTCTAGGATCCGGTGACTCCCTGGGCCCAAAGGGTCAAAGGATGTGACCGTGGACGTGGAAGGGGTAAGCCTTGGGGCCCCTACACAGCAGAAGTTTAAAGAAAAAAGATAAAGAGATCAACTAATATTCGTAAGGCCAGCTTCTGAAAAATGGGGACCTACCGTTCCGTCAATGATTCCTAAACTTGTCACACCCGAGGAGCCCTTATTAAATCCTTCCCCATTTCACCGTTTACTGTCAGACCCCTGCGCCATGCTGGAGCCCAGACTGGTGGAGCCCAGCCCAGAGGAGCCACAAAGCAGTGTGGGCATTGTGACACCTCCACTGTGTCCTCTTCACCCCCCTTTTCTCAGGGCAAATAAGGTGTCCCGGTGGCTGTTTGATCATTGTCATGTTTGGGCTCCCAAACGTCAGCCCTCTAGTTGACCCTCGCTCTATGACTTTATCGATGTGCGGTCAGAGCGCCTGGCCGGCGTGCGTCAACCGCTGCTGGAAAAGCAGTTGTTGGCAGAGCTACCTTTAACTGGAGTGATTCCAACCAGAAGCAGCTTGAGGCAGCCTGTGTGAACACCCTGTGGGTGTACAGACACCCCCGGGATATTCTCAAACACCTTACATGACCCGGATAAGAACCCCAAATTTCATACTAGCGGTGGGCGTCATGGGTCAGATAGAACGCTTAGTAGATTACATCATCATTATTGATTATATGAACCAATTCCACATGTTGGAATGATTTCCTCCTACCTGTGAGTGATAAACAGATCAAGACAAGTTTTGCTTCCAAGGCTCAGCACAGTTGGCTGATTCACATGTTCCCCGCTTTGGGATGCCCCGTCAAAGCAGATGTGCTGCTTTCAGGTGCATGAGCATGGGGACAGACTGGTGCTTTAAAAAAAGGTGTGGGAGAAGTCAGAAACTCTGTTCCTTAAATAACGATTATAACCAAGAAATAAGAATTAATTAGATATAGAAAAATCTAGAGTCAGCATAGATAGATTTAAACTGCAAAATAATCTTACTCCCAATTAAATGCTTATGTAATTAGAGTTAATTGCAGAGTAGAGGTTTTGTTAACATAATAAAATGTTCTTTTTTAAAAAAATAGTGATTAGGAAGTTAGCCAGGGCACTTAAAATAGTTTTGACTTCCGGGGATGGTGACAGGCCAGGTGGCAGTGGTCTGGTGCGTGGGATCTGGAGGCACACAGGCCTGGCTTGTTGTGTGACCCCAGGCAAGTCCCTGTACCCCTGAGTCCTGCTCCTCCCAGGAGCAAAATGGTAGTGACACCATGTTCTTCTGCAAAGGGTTTTTTTCTGGGAGTTAAATGAAGTCTGGGGGGCAGAGTGCCCACTCCGAGCCTAATGCATCGGAGGGAGTCTGTAATGGTGGCTGTGACCAAGGTCCCCTCCTACGGAAGCACTTGCCCTCCATTTCACCGTTTACTGTCAGACCCCTGCGCCATGCTGGAGCCCAGACTGGTGGAGCCCAGCCCAGAGGAGCCACAAAGCAGTGTGGGCGTTGTGACACCTCCACTGTGTCCTCTTCACCCCCCTTTTCTCAGGGCAAATAAGGTATCCCGGTGGCTGTTTGATCATTGTCATGTTTGGGCAGAACCTCCATTCATTAGGAGCCTTTCCGTTTTGTGTTTCATGGGGTGTTCCCAGGAGATGGGGTGCCAGCGACGGAACGTGCAGGGCCAGTTGCGGAGGAAGGAAGTTGGCTGCGCATTTAAGGAGCCGGGAGAGGCCGAAGAGTGGGCCCCAGCGGAGCGCCCTGTGGTGGGGAGGCTTTGCTGCTTTTTAACTGTGGTAAAATGTACATGACATAAAATTTGCCATCTTAAATCATTTTTAAGTGTACAGTTCAGTAGCATGAAGGACATTCACATGGTCATACACCCAGTCCCCAGAGAAATTAGAACGCTTGTACACTGCTGGTGGGAATGTAACCAAATTCTATGCTCACTGAATAACAGCTCTCGCTTCCCCGCTGTCCCCAGCCCCTGGAAGCCACCGTTCTGTTTTCTGTCTCTATGATTTTGGCCACTCTAGGAAGAGGAATGCACACGAGTGGAATCACTTGTTGCTTTGTGACTGGCTCATTTCACTCAGCCTAATGTTCTCAAGGTTCATCCATTTTGCAGCATTTGTCAGGATTTCCCTCCTTTGTAATGCTGGATAATATTCCATTGTAGGGATAGATCATTTTGCTTATTCATTCATTAATCACTGGGCCCTTGGGTTGCACCCACCTTTTGGTTAATGTGAATGATGTTGCCATGAATGTAGGTGTGCAGACCTCTCTTTGAGTCCCAGAAATGCAATCTCTGGGTCATATGGTAATACTATTTTTAATCATCTGAGGAACCACCGTACTATTTCCATAGCACCCGCATCCTTTGACATTTTTATCAACTGTGCACGAGGGTCCCGATGTCTCCCCATCCCGGGGTGGAAGTGTCCGAGCGTCCCCAAGGCCACAGGACAGGGAGGAGAGACAGCAGGGGCATCGCAATGATGAATTTCTGAACTGAGTCAAATGTCTAACCTTCTGCTCACCAGGAGTGAATGAGCAGATGAACTGGGATGAAAGCTCTTCGACAGAAGGGATCATATTTTATTTAACTTCAGATTGCCAGGCTCTCAACAAACACTGAATGATTGAACTGAATGAACAAAAGCGTTTATGCCTTAGGTAGCGGAGAGAAGCGTGGTCCATTTTCTCAGCGTCCTTGGGAGGGGATAGCATTCGATAGGACAGTCAGCATTCAAGGAGGCTCCCACTACTAAGATCTGCGGGGCTTCTCTTTGTAACTAGCAGAGGGCCGAGCAAGTGCGGCTGATTTACAGGTGGTGGTGGAATGGCTGCATCTACAGTGAAAACATATATGGCCATCTCTAGGACGAGTGGGTCCTTGGAAGCTGCCCCCGACCTGTCTCTGTATGTCTAACAACTTATTGCTGTTTTCTGGACGTTGCGGTCAATGCATTATAGGCAGTCTATGTTAACTATGTTATTATTTTATTTTAAAGACTGTGGGTTTGCTTATGGAACGTCGCTTGTCACTGCAGCAAAACCTAGCCCGTTCTTACTAATAAAAAGCCCCATCATTGCATTGCTACGCAGTTAAACCACTTGCAGAGTGCTGTGGCTCTGCCGAGGCTGGGTTTATTCTTGGGCTTTGTCCACGGTTCTCGGATGCGGTCCTTACGTAGGGTCTGGGTTTTCCTCCTAGGTCGCGTTTTTTCCCAAGGGCCTTCCATGAATGTGCGGGGTGCTCATGGGACCTTTCCACTCTGACGGGACTTGATGTCAAGCCACTCTCTGGTGGGCCAGTGGAATCCTTCCCGGGCGCGTACAGCCTAGGCCTTGGCCAGGGAGACTCCTGTGCAGACTCGTCTCACCCCGCCCGCCTCCCTTCTGGTGCCCTGGCCTGCCAATGCCAGTCCCTGCAGTAGCTGAACTCTGGTCTCTGCCCCCTCAGTTTAGTGACATTGTCTTGCTCTTTCGGTTTCACCGCCGTGGGCAGTAGCCCAGATGGGGACGCCAGGCAAAACGCCAAGGCAAACCGGGGGGCCTACCTCGTGTGCTTTCCTTTTCTCGAGGATCACAGTCCCGGGCTGCCTGTCGTCTAATGCCTGAAAACTGTCACATCACGTGGTTTGTATAATTTTATAGCTATTAGTGGCAGGAAGTCGAGCCCAGTATCAGTTACCCCGCCCACCAGAAATGGAAACGTCCTACTTCCTCTTCTTGATTTCACCTTGTTAGTGCTGTTCACCAATACATCTGAGCGTCTACCTTCAGGGCACGAGCTCGGGTCATACTTCCCCATGCCCTTGGTTTAGCCATGGCCATATCACTGTCTTGGCTAAACAATGTAAGTATAATGACATGAATCCTTTCTGGGTGGCAGCTTTCATAAGCCACTGCGCATTTCACTAGGTTCCTGTCCCTGCTTCAGGGATTGGTTTATGCCAGATGGTAGGAACCCTATCAGCTCGCATCCCTAAAAGAAATACGGTGCAGAACAGAATCCTCTGAAACTTGCGATGTACTGTAGTGTGAAAAATAAATCTTAGGCTTTTTAAAAATAAGCTACTAGGGTTTGGAGGGTTGCTTGTCAGTGCAGCAAAACGTAACCTGCTCTTACTGATAAAAAGTCCCATCATGTCTACCTCCCAGATTTCTCTCAGCACACTTCTTCTTCATCCCCACTTGACCCTCACCATCTCCCGCCTCCCTCTCATCATCAGGAGACCCCTCAGTGACTTCATTTCGTCCACTGGCACCCACCTGGCCCACCCCTCTGGGAGCTGCAGTAGCAACTCCTGAAATATAGTGCCCTGTTTATGTGCCCGTCTTCTTTGCTGCCAGATTAAGTCCTGGAAGGTAGAACTGCATTTGATTCGTGCCCAGAACCCTTCTGATTTACTGCCGTGAGTGGCACTTAGTAGGCACCCGTGCACACACATGCAACGCAAGGGTAATAATCATCGTCTTCTTGGCCTACGTTCTCCGAAAGCAGGCCCCTTCCAATCATTTTGAATGTGTCGCCAAAACCATTGTTGAGTCCGTAACGTAAGACTATGGGAAGAAGCAATGTAGCAGCCAAACCAGCAGCCATTTCGAGAGGACCCTCAGGAGCGCGGCCCTCGGTGCCTCGTTTCTCCCGCCGCTGCCGTTGCCCACGGGGATCCAGCCTCGGGGGCTCACCCTAACGGCAGCACACGCCTGTGTCTCTCTGTGTGTCCATCTGTGTCCGTTTCCCCTCGCGCACACAGAGCTCCCTGCCCGCCTGTGTGTGCTCACGGGCGCGCACGCCCGGCCCTTTCTCAGGCTCCCCGGACCCGCTGTTGCCTGACTCGGTGCCACCTGAGGCCGCCCACACCATGGGGAAGGAAGGCGAGAGACAGTTTGTGAGCCAAGCGAGTTTTTCATCTTTTTGGCACACACACACAAAAGAGAGAACAAAACTAAAAACAACCTTCACACGCCTAAGCGCGGAGTCTAGACGACATGGGGGAGTCGCTGGGGATATTGCACGTTTGGGTGACAGAATCCAGCGCGTTGACTTGCACGCCAGGTTGCTGGTACTTCTTGGCTGTTATTCAAGTTCACTTTAAATAAGGCCAGACTTTTTTTCTTTTTAATTACTCATTTTTGCCCATCTGGATTTGAAGTAATGGAGAAAAAAGGAGACAGCAGGAGTTGTTTTTGTGTTTTTTTTTAAAAAGTCTCAGAAAGTATTTTTGTCTTTCTCCCCAAGCTGCTTCCTCCCGGAGGTTGTGCGATGGCATTTCCCCCGAGCGTGCCTCGTGGCAGTCAAGCCGTTCACAAAAGAGACAGGCTAAGTGTAACCTTCAGTTGCCACAATGGTGCGCAGATAAATAAGAGACGGCTCCTAAAAGAGAGTCAATAATAATGGCTTGCGGGTCTCAAAGGCATACTCTTTCTTTCATCTTTTTATTGGAACGAAATACACATAACATAAAAGTTACCATCTTAACCATTTGTAAGTGGGCAGATCGGCAGCATGAAGCACATTCACGCTGTTGTGCAGCCGTCACCACCGTCATCCCCAGAACTTTCTCATCTTCCCAAGCGGAGACTCTGCCCCCAGTAAATAATCACTAGCCCTCCCCCACCTCCCAGCCCCTGGCACCCACCGCTCCGCTTTCCGTCTCTATGGATTTGATGGCTCTGG
The DNA here is from genome assembly GCA_004026545.1 of Mormoops blainvillei. Classification (NCBI taxonomy): domain Eukaryota; kingdom Metazoa; phylum Chordata; class Mammalia; order Chiroptera; family Mormoopidae; genus Mormoops; species Mormoops blainvillei. The sequence continues at coordinate 7,554 of PVJD01019953.1, forward strand.
GAACTTCATGATGATCCTGGGAACCAGGATCAGTGGGATCGCACAGCAATTGTGTTTTTGTGACCGGCTTACTCACTTAGCCTGATGTCCTCAAGGTTCGTCCATGCTGTAGCCCGTGTCAGAATGTCCTCCCTTTCGAAGACCCAATACAACCCGTTTGCACTCGACATGTACAAGGTGCATTGTGCAGCTCCATTCACCTGTGGCTGGACTCCTGGGGTGCGTCCATGGTCTGGCTATCGTGAATAATGCTGTTAGGCACAGACGTACCGGCCTCGCTTTGAGTCCCTGCTTCCCATCCTCCTGGGTGTGTCCCCGAAGTGGAAACGTTGGATCACGTGATCATTCTCCGTCTGACTTTTTAAGGAACCTCCACACTGTTTTCCACAGAAGCTGCACCACCGACAGGACTCAGGGTCCCAACAGTCCCACACCTGCCGCAGCTCGTGCTCTTTCCACTCACCTCGCTAGCCGCCCGAGGGGGTGGGAGGTGGCAGCTCACTGTGGTTTTGATTTCCACTTCCCAAAGGATCAGTGACATTGAGCATCTGCTATGTGCTTATTAGCCGCACATATATATCTATCTACTTCGGAGAATGTCTATTCAAGTCTTTTGTCAAGGACGTATTTTTTTGTGTGTGTGATTAGGTCCCTGCTTTAGGGTGGGAAGGTCAGAGGAGACGGGGACTAAGGTGTCCTGGGCATGCCACTCCGTGTGCCAGGTCCCATGCCAGGTGACGGGAGGCCTGGAGCTCATCAGCAGAGAGGTGAGGGGGCTCCGGACAGGGATCATCATCAAGCTGGGCGGCAGGTAACCATTCAGATGCGATCTTAGTGGCAGGCACAGGAGAATCTTCCAGAGGTTGGTGGCCTGCTGAGGAGAGAAGGGGGGAGGGGGGACAGGGGTCAAGGAGAGGGACAAACTCCCCCGTGCGTGAGCGCGAAGGCTCTCAGTCCTGGCCCGGACCCCGTCTTCGTGGTTTCCTAGCTGCGTGACCTTGAGCAAGTCACGTAACCTTCGTAAGCCCCCGTTTGCTGATCTGTAACTGGGGATAAGGAAGCCCACTGCGTGGAGTGGCTCAGAGAAGCAAACGAGGTAATGCCTACAGTGTGACTCGCACGTGTCAGAGTAAGCAGGTGCCCTGGGAAAGGCAGCTTTTCTTGTTGTTTTCCAGAATGCTGGGTAACTAAGAACTGCAAGTTCAGGCCTGCGAGGCTCCAGATACTTTATTTCCACAATGCCGCACAGAACATTCACAATATCCATGGCAGGCAAGTGAATACAGCTGCTCAGGACAGGTTCAGCGTGTCTTGTGTCAGCGTGGCTTTCCTGCATTTTGCTGTCCTCACAGGGCAATTCCAGGAATTCTGATCCCCGGTGACATCCCCGAATCCATGGTTCCAATGGGACGGAGCCAGGCATGAAACAGAACCTCCCCAGAGGAGCTGCTCTGCCCCGGGGACAGCGCCAGGGCCCATGCGTGTGATCCCACAATGACTCCCAGCCCCCGTGAGGGAAGGAATTTCACTTCCATTCGGCCACGGGGATAATTGAGACTCAGGAAGTGACTTGCAGAAGGTCAATGGAGCATAGGTAGCAGGACCAGGACTTGAACTTGAGCCAGCCTTGACTCTGAAACCAGGGATCTCCCCATTCTTCTCTTTTATGCTTTAGCTAAATAATGTTTGAGGATTTTCTATGGGACATGGTGAGGGACAGCGGCCTGTTTTGGTCGTGGCTGTCATGATCAGATTATGTGGCTTAGCTGGCATCCATTTTTCTGTCTACCTTTCTCCTTTCCTCCCCGCTTTCTCTTTTAATATCCCTTTCTTTAAACTTTCTTTCCCCCTTACAAGCCGATTTTCCCTGGGTCTCCAAGGTCAAGTGGAGGGACCATCCAGGAGGGACTCGCCTTGGCGCACAGGGTCCATGGAGGGAGGGCTGGGTGTGAGCAGCCCTGCCCCGCCTGGGTGGATTCGCCTGCTCCGCCTGCCCGGTCTGCTGAGCTGGCCGCGGACAGAGAAGGCTTCTCCCGTTCAGTGTCAGGAACAGCACAGAGCTGGGTGAGAAAGGACAGCGGGCTTCCCCAGCCCTTTGGGAATTAGCAGCGGGCCCGGGAAGAGCGGAAAGGGGGTGAGCGAGGGCAGGGTGAGGAGGAGGAGGACGGGCCTAGCGCCCTGGAGGCGGGGCCGTCTTGCTCCCCAGCTCCGCCCTGATATCCGGCTTTGCGCCAAGTCCCTGGAGCTGTCCAAGGTCCGCCGGGCTTGCGCTTGGCCAGAAGCTTGGGTGTCTGCAGGGCTGGACGAGTTGCCCCCTCACACGTATCTATTTGCTTTCACTGCGTTGCGGTCCATGGTGTTGGCACTCAAAACAGACCGCGAGGCCAGTTTACTTCCTTTTCAGTTCATTCAGCTTTTCACCACACGTCTTTTCTATAAACTAGGCACAGTTTTAACTGTTTTTTTTTAAATGGCGTCTTCCGGTGTATTCTTTCCATCTAGGCTCCTTTTATTTTCATATTAAACTGATACGATTATTTTTAACTTCCACCAAAAAATGTGTCCTCTCCAGTTTCTCCTGAAGCACATGGCCCTTTTTTCTCAGCAGTTTGTTTTTTTTGATTCGATGGCAGCCCAGGCACAGGGAAAGAGTCCTTTTCCATGCAGGTGAGGAGGGGCCACTGTGACTTGTTGGGCTCAGGGTGAGGGAGACAGTAAGGAGCAGTGGGGACTGCGGAGACAAGTCCTGTCAACAGGGGCCACCTGCCGCTCAGCTCCAGCTGGAGCCCGCCTTGTGGGAATGCTGGCCCAGTGCGGCCGGAAGTTTTGATTTTCGAGAGAAATCAGGAGTTCTGATATTTATGTAAAACCTCCTCCTTAGTAAATAATGGTTAATTAAAATAAATCAAAAAGAAAAGCCACGGCAGGCCCCACCAAACACTCCTGAGGGTCACACCTACCTCCCAGATTATTGACGTGCGGCTCCCGTAGGC
>PVJD01019954.1:0-10552 GCA_004026545.1 Mormoops blainvillei
GGTGAAACTTATGACATGGAAGTCAGACCAGAGGGCTGGAGAGAAGCAAGGTCTGGTGACACCTTTGGAGCTGCTGGACCAAGCCTCACCTGATGCTAACACTACCTGCAGACTAAAACTATATAACTCAACAAACTCCCCCATGATGTGACCAAGTAGACCTGCGTTTTCCTGTCACTTGCAACACAGATCATTCTCACTAAAACTCTCTGCGGGCTGGACTAGACAGAGAAAAGACAGGAAGGAGCTCTCAGGAGTCAGGAAGACAAAACTCTTCCAAAGGAGGTGCGAGATCAGAGCTGGTGCTGGGAAAACGTCGAGAAATAGCCCAAGCTGAGTGGGCAGGTGAGTTCTTTGGTGTCGTCAGTCTGGACAGGAGCAAATGTCGGCTATTTGGAGTTTGATTAATCACCAGCTCCACTGAAGTCCACCAGTGTTTCCTGAAAGCAGTCATATTGGGACACTCTGCCGAGTGATGGAAGACACACGCCCAATCAGGACAGTCCCACAGCGGGGAGCTCCCAATAGGTGAGGAAGGAAGACAGGCTGGGGCAAAACTCACAGCAATGCAAACAGGACAGGGAGCAATGCTGAGATCAAGATAGGACCCAGAGGCCCGGGAGCCTGGGGACGGGATGATGCAGAAAGGCAGGGTCCAGGGGAGAGAGTGTCACCTCCACCCAGAGAGAGCATCTGTTCCCAATTTGCACAAAAACACCTTAGGTACCAGAGTGAGCACAAGCGCCAGCCGCTCTGTGGTGTGGGCCACTCCCCCGCACTTACCCCGCTAAGTTCCCCAGATCCCGGGTTTCCGGCAAGAGGGCTATGGCAGGGTTGGATTTTAGGGGGCGCCGCGAAGGGAGTCAAGTCCCACTGTCTCACGCAGACGTTGAGACAGTGACTCCCTATGCAGTCCCCCGGAGCCTTCCACCAAGGACAGAGTCTGAGCTTGGCGCCTCTCCCGCACTCGCCGGCGCCCCTTCCAGCGGAGAGGGAGCGGCCTCAGCCTTCTACGGGCGGCGGGCTCTGGCTCGGGTTTCCTCACACTGTTTTCTCTTCGTGGCATTTATTTTAACAGTTGTCTTCTATTTATGGCAAGTAATATTGGCTTTCTATCTATGACAGTGATAAAAAGCTTCCTTTCATATTTCATTTCTTAAGTTGTTTGAAGGTGACTGGTTGAAAGACGAATATTAGATAGGACAAGCGGGACACACGGACATGACCGAAACGGTGAAGGCGGGATGTGCATGGCTCCAGGTCAGGGAAAATGCACTGCGCAGACGACGCAGGCTGTCTGCTGTGTGCAGACGCAGGGGTACAGCCGGGAACCGGACGGGCAACACCTCTGCCCTCAGGGAGCTTACAGTCTAGCGGGGACAGGAAGGGAAGAAATAAACGCCTGGTATGTTAGCAGGTGGTCGGGGATCTGCATGCCCGTGAATCCAGGAAGGGGATGCCGACCTGCTGGGTCAAGCTTCACTGGAACCTGGCAGCGAGTGAGGCTGGGAGGCGAGGCTCTGGCTTCGCAGACACCCTGGGAAGGATCGCGGCAGGCGGAAGGAACGGAGGAACCCGGCCTCGCTGCCATCCCTCCTGATTGAGGCTGGGTTTGGAGACTCCTGCTGGTCGTGATGACGCCGTAGGAAGCCCCACGTCAGGGCAGAGATGAAAGGTATAGCTTAGCAGGCAGCCCCAGGGCACAGCGGAGTCACAGTAGCTTTGTCTTGGCCCCACACTGTGCACAGGAGTGGTCCTGTGCATGAGATCAGGACCCAGCACGGAAGGACCCCGTGAGGCTCCGAAATCATTGCCTTCTGAGTCATCCAAGTGCCGGCGACTTGCGGTCAATAACGGTATGGGGTGCGAGGTGCACTATTATTCCACTTGTTTGAAAATTGGTCATCTGTCTGTGGTCCATCTGCGGCCTGGTGGGCAGAAAAGCCGCGAAGTGAATCTGAACCATGGCTCTCCCGCTTGCGAGCTGCCGGCCTCTGGGCAGGCCCCTTTACTCGTTTGAGCGTCTATATTCTTGCATATAAAATTGGGTAACGCATTGAGTGTGGTCACTTGTACTGCTCTTGACACAAGTGGCCAGTCAATAATTGTCCTGTTCTTCCATCGACCTAACCCTGAGTTTCCGGAACATCCCAAATTCCTTCCACAAATGGGAGCTGGCAGGAGATGGGCAGGAAACCCATTCATTCATTCAACAAGTGTACATTAGTCCGCACCAGACACCATGCCGGCCCGTGGAAGTAAGGCAGCCGGCAAAACAAAGGCAGATAATTTCCTGCTCCGGGGGCAGCCTGTCATCAAATCGCCACGGGGGATTTCAGCTCGTCACAAGGGGCCCCCTCAGACTGGACATCCAGGAGGGCTTTGGCCTAAGAGAGGACGCTGGGACGAAAAGGGGGACCTTTGCAAAGGTTTCGGGGAGAGCTCCCCAGGCAGAGGGCAGAGCAAGCTTTCCTGGGAGTTGTTCCGGAGACAGAAAGGTCTGTTGCTGGAGGAAGTGCATGCTGGGAGTTTCGTGGGGGAAGGGGTGCGGCATCAGCCCCTGTTGGAGAGGCCTGGGGGGACAGTGGTGTGGGCCAGGGTACCTGAGGAAGCCTGCAGTCCCCATTGGGTGCCGGGGCCCCTTAGAAAACATCTTTAGAAAGCCCCCTCCCAATCCGAGCGAGACCCTGGGCTCCCACCTGCTAGGCCAGGTCCTGCCTGCTGCCCACCAACACCGCCCTGCCCGCCGCTCCCTCTGGGGTCAGTTTTGTCTTTGAGCAGACCCCCAGGGCACCCACGTGCTGGCTGATTTCCCTCCCTGAGTTCCAGCTCTCCGTCGGGTGGGGAGAAATCTCTGTGGCTCTGACAAAGTGAGGGCTGGTGGGGGGAGCAACGTGTGTCTGCTGGCACGAGAATCACAGCACAAGCCAGTGCTGGAAACCATCCGAGTAGTTAGAAATTAAAATAACAAAAGAAAACTGAGCATATGGAGTTTGTAAAGTGCAGTCCATCTTCAAGATGGGACATGACTTGCTCAGAACGCACGGGAGAGCTGGCGTCTGGGAGGACATGTCCATGGCGTAGGGACGGACATTCGCCTCCCGGGTGGGGACGAGGGGCAGGGGCACAGTGCTCTGGGCCAGGCACAGTGCGGGAGTCCCCTTTGGGTTGTACTTTTGGAAGAGGAGAAAGAATGTCCTCTGTGTCCCCAGCCCAGAGAATGCCCCCTCCCCAGGGCTCAACCCTAAACCTGTCGTTAAGTCTTCCTTTCCTGTATACAATACCAGAGCAGTCCTGCACGCTGACCTCCAAAACCCACCCGAGTCAGTGTCTTCTCACCTCCTCCCCACCTCCACTCCAGTCCAGCAGGCACCTCGGCCTGGTCGCCCGATACCTCTCTCCCCCCCTGATCCGGTGTGTCCTCCCTGCAGCCACCAGATGGGCCTTTTCTCCAAAGGCCTGTCCTCTTAGTTAGGCTAAAATCGCAGCTCTTCCCCATGGCCTTCGGGTCCCTGGTGACCCAGGCCCTGCCTGCTCCCAGAGCCACTGGTCTTCTTTCTGTCGCTCAGACAGGCCAAGGTTATCTGCCTCGGGGCCTTTATACGCGCAGGCCCCTCGGCTGGGAACACCCTCCCCTGCCCTTTTTTATGATCAGCTCCTCGTTCAGGTTGCATCCCCAATGCCACCTCCTCAGGAGAGCCCTCCCCAGCCGCCTCATGTAGAAGGCCACCTCTCCAGTCCCCTCTGACACCACTGTATTTCTACGCAATCAGTCACCGCCTAAAACTGCCTTGTTTGTTTAACTCGTCCCTCTACCATGTAAGCACCAACAGTCCTGGCCTTTGTCCTCTTTCCTGCTGTGTCCTCCACACCTGGAACTGTGCTGGGCCCAGAGCAGCCCCTTCAGAGACACCTACCGAATGTGGAATGAGCGAATGCCAGAGCCAGCTGGTTTATTTGGCCATCACCCGGGTGCGCAGGTAGCACCGCGCACAACCTTGCAATGGCTGCCTGGCAAACCTCGCCTCACCTGGGCAGAGCTCAGAGGTTCTGGTGGAGCCCACGTGGTCACCGTGGAGTGAGCCTGCTCCCAACCAAATTGCCGGCTACCCCAGCAGGCGTGGAGGGCTCCCATCCAGACAGAGCAAAAAGCCAGGCAAGAAACTTGGCCTGCTGCTCCTGGAGCTGGAACCCACCTGGGAGGTCCCAGTGCCCCCCTCCACCCCAGGTGCTCAGGGGTCCCCTCTGCCAGGCAGCCCAGCTGGCACGAGCCGGAGAGGTGAGCTGGCTGGGAGACACGTGCAGCAGGGTGACAGGGGCAGGTGGGTGTCCTGTGAGTGCCTTTGGGTTAGGGGCCCTGGCCAGCCTGTGGGCTCCAAGGGCCTGGGTGCACGGAGGTGGCCACGTGGCCATGTGCAGATGCCCATGGGAGAAGAGCAGAGAGGGCATGTCCCGGGGGAGCTGAGCCTGTGAAGCTGAGTGGAGGGTCCCCCTGCCGTCCCCCGCTCTGGTCCCTCTCGCCCCCCCACCCCGGTCTGGCTGCTCCTCTCCCGCTCTGCTGCTCGCTGGCCTCCACAAGATGAATTTTCCTGGCTGTGCCAATCTTGCTGCCACCTGTTCGCGCTGTGCTGAAGCCAGCAAAGTGGCTCTGCTTCAAACCCAGAGCAGCTGGGGGAGCCGTTGCCAAGCCTCGTCATCTCTCGCTCCCCTCTTTTGTTACAGCGGCAGCAGCCTGGGCTCCTGTCACCTGCTGTCAGCTGGGCAGCCCCTTCTCTCCCCCAGCATGCCTACCAGACCCCTCCAGACAGCCCCAGGCCTCGGCCCCCATGATCAGGCTGCAGAGCAGGCCACAGGCAGGGCGTTCGCTCACGCCCTCGCCCCCCTGCCTGCCCCCAACCCCAGCCCAGACTCTCAGTCCCCTTCCCCTTCACACCTCCTGTGGGGTCCCCCAACTTCCTGCTCCTGGGAGCCTCCCGCAGGAACTCCAGACAGGAGACGGGACCGAAGCTGGGCTCAGGACCTGGGAGAGCCGGGAGGTGCCCTGTTTTACCTGCTGAGCCCATGACAGAGCGCATGACCAGGGACACCTGCAGGCGGAGCAAGTTCAAAAACTGTGGGAGAGGCGGGCTCCGGAAACTCCCTGTAGTAGGAGCGCAGCCCATGCCAGAGGCCGAGTATCAGCCCTGCCCCTCATGCTGGCTCATGGGCTGCATGATCTTAGCAAAACCCCTTCGAACCACAGTGTCCTCAGCTGCCAGTGGGCTAGGCCCTGTCTGCCCACCCCACAGTGTCACCGCGAAGACATGCAGGGGACTGGTGCCTGGAACTCCTTTGGGAACAAGGTAGGGATATAATTAAACAGGTGTGGGACAGACAAATGCAAACTGTAAAGTGGTGTGCTGCAGAGGAACGGATGTCGCTCTTCCTCGGGGGTGTGGACCGGCTCCCAGCGAGAAAGTGGCCCCATGGCTGGAGCACGTGTGTGCCCGACCTCTGCGGCCTGCGTCTGTCTTCAGAACTACTAGCTCCAGCCGAGGGGGCATCTGATGGCTGAGAGAAAGATACATCAGAAGAGATAGCAAGACACAGGAGACAGACGAAAAGGCAGAGATGAGACCTCCAGGGAGGCAGTGGCTGTCCTGACGGGAGCAGACAGGCACTTGCAGCTGGGCTCCCATGGCCTGGGGCCTTTCTCTGCTGTGCCGGGATCTTCCCCTCCTCCTGCTTTAGGTCAAGAGCTCTCACAGGCAAGCACCTGTGGGCACAGGGGTGCAGCGTCCCCACGGGCTGGCACGCCGTGCTGCTCCCACGGCTGCCTCCTGCAGCCGCGACAGGCAGTGGAGGGCACTGGGAGCGGGGTTCGCGGGATGCCTGGCCCCTCCGCTGCTGAGACGCTGCTGAGAGAGGAAATAGCCTCTGGCGTTCGGGGGAAGGGCTCTTCCGTGGGCACGGGCTGCTTGGGGTTGAGCAGGTGTGCCCTTGGTGACAGCAATAGGAAACTGCAGACCATTCCCACGGGGTAGCGGGGGCGGTGGGGGGAGCTTCTCTGGGGATAGTCATTGAGGAGCAGCTGAGGAGGCTGGTGGAGAAACGATAGTGTCTGCTCAAGGTTGTCGAGGTGCATCCTTCCCCAGGCGCCCAGAGCTGGGCGGCTCCCGTCCTGTCTGACTGGTGCGGAGGGGGTGTCGCTGAGCTGGGCTGGGGGGTGCCAGCTCCCGGAGGACATGGACGAGGCTGGGGCTCAGGCTGGCGGCCCTGCTTCCTCTGTGCCGCTGCCGTGGGTCCTCCCACAACTGCCAGACTGTTCCTTCGAGAACAACCATCAGCGCTGTCTCTTCCCTGCCGCTCTCCCCACTCCCAGGGCTCCCCGTTACACACGTAATGAGGCTCAGATTCTACCCATGGCTTCGGAGGGCCCGGGACCTGCCCTGCCAACCTCTCCCGCCTCGTGCCCCGGCTCTTCCTCACTCACCGCCCTCTGTCCACACGGGCCTCATCGGTCCTTCAACCGGACCCCACCTCAGGGCCTTTGCTCCGCCTGGGACCCTCCAATCACCAGTTCTTGCCTTTGTCCCTGTCTTCTCTTCATTTAGGTCTCAGCAGAGAGGGCTTTCCACCTGCCGGTCGGCGCCCCCTCCTTTACCCAGGCACTATCGTATCTCCCTGGGTTTTGCTCATTTGCTTTCCGATTAACACATAACCGCTATGTGAAACTATTTCTTTCGCATGTTTTTAGTCCGTCTTTTCTCTCTAAAATGTAAGCTCCCATCTCGTTCACTGCTGTTTCCCACTGTCTGGGGCAGAGCCTGGAACACAATAGCCATTTAATAAATTCTTCTGTGCTCTGGCCGGTGTGGCTTAGATGGTTGGAGCACTGTCACCTACATCAAAGGGTCCTGGGTTCAAATCCCAGTCAGGGCACATGCCTAGGTTTGGGTTCGGTTGTGTGCAAGAGGTAGCCGATTGATGTTTTTCTCTCACATCGATGTTTTTCTCCTTCTTTCTCTCCCTCCTTTTCCCTTTCTTTGAAATCAATAAGCCTGCCCTTGGGTGAGGATAAATAAATTTTAAAGAAACGCCTCCATGAATGAGTGAATCACAGAGGAAGAGTCAAGTGACCTAGGAAGGGGGGCCCATGCCCCAGAAACCGAACAGTATAGAAGGCGATGCAGCTGGAGGATGGGCCGGGGCCGGGAGCCCTCCAGGGGCTGATGATGCCGATGGCCCTTCTACCACAGGGTTCCTCTGTTCACCTCACTGAATGCTTGCACCTGAAGCTGGTACATTATTAGCCCACTTCACAGGCAGGGCAGCTGGGTTCCAGGTGTGCCGAGTCACGCTGCTCCTCGAAAGGAGTGGGCTTGTGGCTCTGTATCCCACACTTTCTCCTCCATGGCGCGGGGCCTCCCGGCTGGTGAGAGGAGGGTCTTAGGGGCCCCTTCTGTCTCCCTGGAGTCACTCATATCATGCTCCATAAAGGGCTTTGCTGCTCGAGATGGCAGTAGACGTGGGTTGTGGGCGGAAGGCTTACAAGGACCCTGGGCGGAAGCAGGCAGTGGCCGGGAAAGGGAAGCCAGGGAAGTGGGTCCAGGTCCCTGGTAGGCAAAGGAAGGGTGAATGGGGGTGAGGCTGTGACTGGGAAGAAGTTTCTGGAGATGGTCGAAGGTTTGGATGTGAGTCCCAGCCCTGCTCTGGCAACACGTCCCATCTATGGCCTCGTCGTCCTCCTCTGTGGACTGGAAATAAATGTCTACCTCCTGGGGTAGCTCTAAGAATGAGCCAAGCCCTGCGTGTGAGAATGTTTTTATAACCCTTCAAGGGTGCATTGACAAGGACCCATTGGCTTCAAGGGTCAGGAATCCACCTCAGGCCCAGCTGGTGTGGCTCAGTGGACTGAGTGCCGACCTGCAAACCAAAGGGTTGCTGGTTTGATTCCCAGTCAGGGCACATGCCTGGGTTGCTGACCAGGTCCCCAGTAGGGCGCGCGTGAGAGGCAACAACATACTGACGTCTCCCTTTCTTTCTTCCTCTCTCTCTAAAAATAAATAAAATCTTTTTTAAAAAAGGAAAAAAAGAAATCTACCTCAAACTAGCTTAAACTCCAAAGGGTATTCATTGGCCCTTATAACTGAAAAGTCTCCAAGGCAGGGGTGGTGTGGCCTCAGGCATGACTGGATCAGGGTCCTCCAACAGAACAAGTCTCTTCTGTGGGTTTCCCTTCTCAGGAAGGCTTTTCATTCATGGGTGTCCATTGGCCACCGCAGGCCCCTGGACTGACAGATGACCAATCCCACCTGAAGGGGAGCATCTCCTGTATAAGGCCCAGCTTAAGTCCCAAGATTGATTCTTGTTGGTACAAACTACAGCCCCACCCTGAGCCAACCACTGTGGAAGCCAGGATCCCAGGAAGCTCTGACTGGCCACCAGTCAGGAGCCAGGGATAGGGGTGGCTCCCTCTGGACCATAAAGACCCAGAGCTGCTGCGGTGAAGGCTCTCCAAAGGAAAGAGGGTTCTGCTGCCAGAAGAGAGGGTCTGGCAAATAACAAACACTGATGACGAGAACGACGGCGCATCCTCCCCTTGCAGCTGGCACTGCAGAGCTGCGCCCTCCAGGGCTGTGGTCCCCCAAGGCTCCACTCTGCGCTACCCTGCGGGCCTCGGAGGAGGCCACTTCCCTGGGAGGGTATTGACTGGGCCACTGAAAGTTACACAGAACCGTTCCACGAACGTGATTTGTAAACGGTGAAAATGCCATTCATGTGTTACGGGCTGTCCTTCGCGTTGTTTCAGAATAGGAGTGGGGTGGGGACTACAGGATTCTGGAAATGAAAGGGGCTTAGAAATCATTGGCCACGCCCCCCACCCATAGTCATCACCAGAAGGCAGCAGGAGGAATGAATTTCAGGCAGAGAACCCCGCCTGTCCCCAGGCCTGAACCCTCCACTGACTTCCCTTTGCTCTTGAAATGGTCACGATCGCCCTCCCCAGCTCATGGGGGGCACTTGGGATCTGGCCTCTGCCTGTGGTGGGACCCCTCCCCTCTTTGTCCCATCCTGCCATCCCCAGGTGCTCCAGCTGCATTGCCCGTCCTCTGGTCACACAAACTCCAAGTTCATTTCCTTCCTGGATGCTTTGCACTTGCTGTCCCTTCTGCCCAAAACACTCCCCCAAATCTCCAAATAGCTGACACCTTCTCGTCACTCTGCTGAAACATCACCTTCTCAGAGACGCCCCTGGCCACACCCGGAACGCACGCCCTCCACACCTTCTCCCTCCACTGTGTCTCACTTCACCCATTTTAGATTCTTCACCAGCTGGAATTATCTCCTTGGTTTTTTTGTTGGCTTATTTATTGTCAGTTCCTCTCCTGCCTGCCACCCCCACTGGGATAATCAGATCCAAGAAAGTGGGATCTACACATAGTACCGGGCCTGACCCGTAGTAGGAGATCAAGAAGCAGTTATGTGAATCAGCGTGTGGATGGCAGGTGGCTGGATGGCTGAGTGGATGGGCGCATGGCTGGGTGGATGGCTGTGCCGAGCTCATGTCTAACCTGTTTCTCACCCTTAAAAACAGTGTGCCCTGTTACCCCCTTTAGAATAGGAATTGACTTGGAGCTCCAGGAGCTAAAGACCCTCCAGACCCCCACTTCATAGCAGCTCAGGTACTGCAGCCTCAGTGCCACCTGCTCTAGTCGCTGAATTCACCAGACTTCAAAGCCCATTCAACCAGTCAGTCGTTAGGAGGTTAATAAAACCCCTTTCTCCGCATGGGCACACTTCCGCCTTTGCCTGAGGCTTGCTGCCCATTGGCTGGGTCTGCTGTCACTGTTGCCAGGAGCAGGGAGAGAGCTCGCTGCCCCCTTGCCTGGCAGCCATGCAGGTGAGCTCAGTCCTCACAACAGCCTCCAGGGAAGTGTGTCACTCAGGCTCTGCCCCCATGGCTGTTTTGGGAGGTGGGAAGTGTAAGGTGGCCTGTCTCTTCGAGGACCCTGCACCTGAGCTCAGGGGGGGCCTGAGGGGTTGGCAGGGTGACTGTGAGGCGGTGCTGTGGCAGCCTCCCCTACCCACAGCCCACTGTGAGCTGCACTGGAGCTGGAGTCTTGGCGACAGAGGCTAGAGGAGGGAAGGGTCGCCACTGTGACCCTGGCTCGCTCCTGTCGCTGAGGAGAGACAGGGCCCCAGGAGCACTCCAGCGGGCCAGAGAGTGGGCGATGGCCCTATCAGGGACAGGATGGACCCACTGGGCTGAGACCACAGTCAGGGACGCGTGGTACATGTCCCAGGCCATTCTGGACATGAAGCCCCAAGGGCAAAGGAGGCTCCTCTCCCTATCTGGAGAATTCCATCTCGGCGAATGACTGAAGAAAACATCAACTGTTGAGTGGCGGGGGTTGGGGGGAGCACAGTGAAGAAAGATACATGCAGTAAGATGCCATATTGTGAAAAATCTAAAATTAAGCAAAACTCTGTCTGGTTATATCAACATCTATACATGTGTATATGCAGAGAAAGGCCCAGGAGGCTATATGCCAGCCTTCTACCAGTGAAA
>PVJD01019955.1:0-10544 GCA_004026545.1 Mormoops blainvillei
ATCAGAAAACTCTTTGACCAAAAAGAAAGTAAATGCTCCTTGACAGCATCTTATTAACGATTTTTTTTGGATATGACACCAAAAGCACAGGCAACAAAAGCAACAATAAAGAAGTGGGACTACATTAAATTAAAAAGCTTCTGCACAGAAAATGAAACAGTTAACAAAAGGCAACCTATAGAATGAGAGAAAATAATTGCAAACCAGTTATCTGATATGGGATTAAATATCATACACACACACACACACACACACACACACACACACACACACAGTATGTCCAGAAGGTATCCAAGCATATAATATGAAAAATAGAGTCATTTATTGAAGAGGTTACAAGATACAAGAAACATTGTACATAGGACAATGATGCCTCAGTCCCCTTCAAAGGAGGCACCTTGGGACATCACAGTTTTCCCAATTGCCATCAGTTGCTCCACCGTATTTTCCTGAATCTCATCGATGGTCTGAAATCTCTTCCCTTTCAAAGGTGATTTTAGTTTTGGGAAAAGCCAGAAGTCACAGGGCACCAAATCTTGGCTGCAGGGGGATGAGTCACCTGGGTGATTTGATGTATTGCCAAAAAACTGCATGAGAAGTGATGCCTGAGTGGGCACATTGTCATGATGAAGCTGTCAATCACCTGTTGCCCATAGCTGCAGTCTTCTGGATCATCCGAATAGTTTCCACTGAGAAATGTTCAAATTTAATGCAAAATCTGATGCAGATTTGTTGCTCTACTCACTCAGTGATTTTTTTAAATATTTTTAAAATTTAGTTTTAGAGAGAGGGGAAGGGAGGGAGAAAGAAAGGGAGAGAAACATCAATGTGTGGTTGCCTCTCATGCACCCCCTGCTGGGGAACTGGCCCCCAACCCAGGCATGTGCTCTGACTGGGAATGGAACTGACAACACTTTGGTTCACAGGCTGGCACTCAATCCACTGAGCCACACCAGCCAAGGCTCAGTCATTTTGAATGCAACAGCCACACAGTACATGTGCTCACTCAACAGTGCCTACCACCCCCCTGACAAGTTCAGTGGAGTCATTATTGTTCATGAGTGTGCATTCCAGACCACTCTTATTGGCTGCGAGGTTACATCAATGTCACATAAACCGTTCCTGTTATACTAACAATGGCTGGGTTTTTTCCGGACAGATCTCATATATATAAATATTTTTTTTCAGGTCTTACAGTTAAGTTGTTAATCCATTTTGAGTTAATTTTAAGAGTGGTATAAATAGAGATCCAGTTTCACTCTTTTACATGTAAATACCCAATTTCCTCAGCACCATTTATTTTTTTAAGATTTTTTTAAAGATTTTATTTTTTTATTTTTAGACAGAGGGGAAGGGAGGGATAAAGAGAGGGAAAGAAACATCAATGTGTGGTTGCCTCTCATGTGCCTCGCACTGGGGACCTGGCCCACAACCCAGGCATGTGCCATGGACTGGAAATCAAACCTGTGATCCTTTGGTTTGCGGACCGGCACTCAATCCACTGAGCCACGCGAGCCAGAGCAGCACCATTTATTTTTAAAAGATCTTCCCATTGCATATTTTTGACTTCCTTGTCAAATATTGGGTGGCAATATATACTAAAGTTTATTTCTGGGCTCCCAATTCTCTTGTATTGGTCTCTGTGCTCATTTTTCAGGCACTGCCATACTGTTTTGATTATTATAGTCTTGCAGTATAACTTGCAATAAGGAAGTGTGATGATTTCAGTTTTGTCTTTCTCAAGATTCCTTTGGTTATTCTAGCTCTTCTGAAGTCCCATACAGGTTTTAGGATTGTTATATAATTCATAGAACTCATGATGTGGTTTGGTGCTTTTAAAAATATTTTGGTCTTTCACAATATTGCAGATATTCATTTCTGCCTACAAATGTTCTAATATGTTTGTAGAAAAGCATTCTGTGCTTGTTTGTGAATGTTCATTAGATATTGATTGAGATTGGCACTTTAACCATTAATGAGAAATTTTCTAAATCTTGCAATAAATGTCAAAACTGATTATTAACTTATACTCACAGGCCTTAGCAAAAATATATATATATATATATATATTACTGAGTATTAAAAGGATTTTGAAAAAATAAACTAAATTTAAATTACTATGCAATTTTTCTAATGAACCATTTTTATTATGTCACTTGTAAATTATGAGAACTACATGTCATTTTTGCCTAATGGTTTGAAAATATTTTTTTCTGGCCTTGGGGAGTAAAATTACTCAGAAAAGTAATTTGGGGACACCCAAATAAATCCTATATGGAAGACTGATTTAAAGAAACCCTTAGCCTAATATGTTTCATGGGGCATATTCAATTTTTAATATAACTGGCTGTTGCAGGATGAAATATTAAATATACACACAATGTATTGCCAATAATATCAAATTGCATTTCAACCACTGGATGGTATGTGTTTGTTAAATGCCATGTAAGTATATTATGAAAGTTATTTGTTTCTCAAAATGTACATTGTCAAGATTATCAGAAAACTCTAGTTTGTAGTAATTGCAAGAGTTTGATCAAGTATTTTAAGATAAAATAACCTGTTAATTAAATGTATTTTGGGCAAGAACTTCAGATAAAAAATTAAAACAAGGGACCCAAGATTGTAGAGGAGTGAGTAGAAGTTACACTAACCTCCTCTTAGGACAAATCTGGAATTATAAATAAATTGTGGAAAAATCACCTGGAATAAACAACTGAACAAAAGTGGGAGAGAAGCCTTATAACCACAGACAGAAAAGAAATGGCTTCAACACAACATGACTGGTAGGGAGTGTAGGGGAGACACAAGAGGACTGCCTGGGCCCGCACAGGTGGCAGCTGAAGATCCAGAGGGATATCTCAGTTGCCAGGGTGATCCTCCTGAGAAGTGGGGGTCTAAACCACAAGCTGGGCTCCCCAGCCTAGTACCAGTACCAGCCTAGTACCAACTCCCAGTACCAGAGCCCAAAAAGTACACAGATAACATTCAGCTGCAAAAATGTCAGGGTTTCTCTCTGCCAGAGACTGACAACTGGAGATGAAGAGAGGCATTTAAAGGGTCAGTGCATAAATTTTTCATATTCAGTCACTTCCCTGGATTCCAGCAAAATGGGGGAGCACAGTGCACTATAGACACTCGAGGAGAGACTGGGGTTGGTGGCTTTGGGGAGAGAAGTGAGAGAGCAGACGCCAGGATCCTGGTATTGAGTCATCCCCTATATGGCAGCAGCCATCTTGCTCAGGCAGACCACTCCCCTCTAAGTGGTATCAGTTTTAGGGGAAGCAATAGTCCCAATCCCAGGAGGGACTCTGCCCACTTGTGGTGCTTAAGCCTGATTACTGCTTGCAGAGTGACTAGATTAACAACTGAAGAATCAGTCACAGATGATATATCTCTAGTAGTCTTGAAAAGGTTGCCTAAGGTCAGACGGAGCTACCATCTGACATCACCAGAGGTGGTTTCAGAAATTAAAAACAGTGTTAAATACTAGATGCTACTGAGACAAAATTCTCCATGGTCTTCTGCATGGTTTGTGATATTTCCTTCCCTGCATAGTCTTTTAACATTCATTTCTTGTCTTTCAAGTTTGCACAGTTAAGTCACTGGATTTTACATTACAGTTTATTTTAATTCTCGTATTTTGCTCTTCCCTTCTCTTACTCCATTTTACCTTTCTCTTTGTTTTTATTATTTTTGTTTCAAATTTTGTTTTCTCTCTTGCTACAACTTATTTCCATTCCACACTCTTACTATTTCTCCCCTGTCCAGTCTTTCAAAACCAATTTCCTTATCAATGGTCATCTCACATTCTTTTTCCCACTTTTAAAATACCTGCATTCTCTCTCGACCTTTAGCAATCTTTGCTTGTTGGTTGTGGATATGGTAGTTGTATTTTTACAATTTTATCTCTAGATCTTCACTATTCTTGTATTTCAAATCTCAGATTTTACCATACCCCTCTCCTACTCCATTCTACCTTCATTTTGCCCATTTTTTTATCTCAGATTTTAACTTTTCCCTGTATTTACCTGTTTCTTTTTATTTTCTAGTTTTTCTTTTATCCTGCCTTTTCTTTTTTCATCTCAGATTTTAATTTTTTCCCTTTCTTAGCCTGGTTTTCATTCCTTACTCTTAGTATTCACTTTCCCTCTATCATATCAAAATCATTTCCTGTTCCTCTACACATCTCTTAAGTTTTTCTTTTTTCTTTTTTCCTTTCTTATTCCCACCCCACCTATATTAATCTAAGTTCATTTGTTGTTGATAGTGCTATGGTGGATCCTTTTCTACAATTTGTTTCCTAATTTTTTAAATTATTTATTCACTTTTTTTCTTTCTCTCTCACTTTATTTTTTAACTTTCTATTTAAATCTAATACTACACACTCCCCTTCTCTTACTATATGTCAACTTCTTCATTCCCTCTTTAGTTAGTGTAAAATTTACTTTCTCTCTTCTCATTGCTCTAATCCCCTACTCTTATTAGCGCTCCTCCTTCTACCCTGTCAAAATAATTTTTCTTTCAGTTAGTCATCTTTTTTTCCTCTTCTCATTTCTTATAATATTCTTAATCTCTTTACACCTTTATTAGAACTAGTTCCTTTTCTATTAATAGTGGGATTGCAAGTGGGAGTTATTCTTGTGGGTGTGGGTTTGTTTCCTAGGTTTTGTGGTTTTGTTCTGGCAGCACCTGCACAACAGCACACAAGATGTGGTAGGTAGAGTGGCCCTCATCAGCCCATTGGAGGGAAGGACCCACCAAAGGACGATGCAATAACAATAGAATAAAAACCCAATTACATCCAGAGAGCCAACATAAATGGCATAAAGGGTATCCCAAGATCGTCAAGCTCAGGAGGTCAAGAAGACTGCACCACTGAATCACACAGCTCTCCTACCACAGAAGTTCACACCATAAAGCTGGAGAGTCAAAACATATCAATATAAGAAGCAGAAGCAAAGAAGAATAGTCTTCCCTAAAGTAGGGAGACAAGGAAACAACCCCCTAATCAAAAGGAAAGGAGGAATCCCCAGAGTGCAAAATGAAATACAGACAAGTAAACAATCAGACATTCAGTTCAAAACAATGGTTACAAGGAAGTTCAATGAGCTCAGTGAGAATTACAAAAATCTATGGGGAAGCTACAAGGAATTTGCTGCAAAGTACATTATCATGAAAAAGGATATAGAAACTCTCAATAAGTGCCAAGAGGTCATGAAAAATAAAATTTTAAATTTAAGACCACAGTGGAAAGAATTAAAAGCAGGCTAGATGAAGCAGGGAATTAAGTCAGCAAGCTGGAGGACAAGGTAGAAAAAAATTCCCAGAAAGAGCAAGGAAAAAGAAAAAAGCCTCAAAAATAGCAAAGAGGTGTAAAGGGAACTGTAGGACAACAAGAAACATAATAATATCTGCTTTTTGACCCAGCAATTCCACTGCTGGGGTTATACCCTAAGAATCCTGAAACACCAATTGAAAAGCACCTATGCATCCCAATATTCACAGCAGCACAATTTACAGGAGCGCAGAATTAGAAGCAACCTAAGTGCCCAATAGTAAATGAGTTGATCAAAAAACTATGATACATTTACACAATGAAATGCTACACAGCAGAAAGAAAGAAGGAACTCCTACCCCTCCCGACAGCATGGATGGAACTGGAGAGCATTATGCTAAGTGAAATAAGCCAGGTGGTAAAAAACATACCATATGATCTTAACTCTAAGTGGAACCTAATCAACAAAACAAACAAGCAAGTAAACTATAACCAGCGACACTGAAATAAAGAACGAACTGACAGTAACCAGAGTGGGGGGTGCGTAATGGGGGAAAAGAAAGGAAAGGTCATCAAGGAACATGGAAAAAGGACCCATTGACAAAGCCAAATGAAGGAAGGATTGAGAGTTGGAGGTGGGGGTGGGTGGGACTGGGGAAAGTGGTGGCATGAAAATGTTGACAAAAACAAAACAAAAAAATAGACAGGAGAGGTTAGGAATAGTATAGGAAATTAAGAAGCCAAATAACTGATATGTACAACCCATGGACATGAACTAAGTATGTGAGGATGATGGGATGAGGTACAGAGTGGAGAGGATAAAGGGGAGAAATAAATGGGACAACTGTAATAGCATAATCAATAAAATGTACCAAACAATAAAAATTAAAATTAAAAAAGTAACATAAATTTAAAAAAAGATCTGTACTTGGAAAATTATAAGATACTGAAGAAAGAAATTGAAGAAGGTACAAATAAGTGGAAGCACATACCATGTACATGGATGGAAAAATTAACATTATTAAAATGTCCATACTACCAAAAGTAATCTACGGATGCAACACAAATCCTATCAAGATTCAAAAAATATTTCACAGAACCAGAGTAAATATTTCAAAAATTTATATGGAACCACAAAAAGCCTTGCATAGCAATAGTGATCCTGAGAAAGAAAAAAAAAGTTGGAGGAATCATGCTACCTAATATCAAAGTACAGTATAAGCCGACAGTAATCAAAACAGCATGATACTGGCATTAAAGACACATAGGTCAATGGAAGACAATAGAGAACCCAGAAATAAACCCACAACTTTTTAGTCAACTAATATTTGACAGAGGAAGCAAGCACATACAATGAATAAAGATAGTTTATTCAATAAAAGGTGTTGGGAAAATTGGACAGATATGTGCAGAAAAATGAAACTAGATCACCATCATACACCACACACAAGAATAAATTCAAATTGGATCAAAAACTTAAATGTTAGGCATAAAACCAGAAAAATCCTGGAAGAAAACATAGATAGCAAAATCTCAGACATAGTTCATGGCAATATTTTATCAGATATATCTTCCCGGGTAAGGGAAACAAAAGAAAAAATAAACAAATGAGACTACATTAAACTAAAATTTTTTTGCCCAGCAAAGGAAATCATCAACAAAATAAAATGACAATCCACAGAATGGGAAAATATTTTCACCAATATATCTGATAAGAGGTTAATAGCCAAAATTTATATAGTACTTAACAAAACTCAACACCAAAGAAAGAAAAAACTTAGTTAAAAAATACCCAAAGGACCTGAATAGACACTTCTCCTAAAAGGACATACAGATGACCAATAAGCATATGAAAATATACTCAAGGCCACTAATCGACAGAGAAATGCAAATATAAACCACAATGAGATATTATCTCACACCTGTCAGAATGACTATCATCAATAAATCAACAAACAACAAGTGCTGGTGAGGATGTGGAGAAAGAGGAACCCTTTTGCACTGTTGGTGGGAATGCAGACTGGTGCAACCACTGTGGAAAGCACTATGGAGATACCTCAAAAATTAAAATGGACCTGCCTTTCAACCCAGCTATCCCACTTCTGGGGATATACACAAAGCAACCGAAAACACCAGTTCGGAAGAACATAAGCACCCCTATGTTCTTTGCAGCATTATTTACAGTCACAAAGATATGGAAGCAACCCAAGTGTCCTTCAGTAGATGAGTGGATAAAACAACTATGGGACATTTACACAATGGAATACAACTTGGTCATAAAAAAGGAGAAAATTTTACCCTTTGCAACAGTATGCATGGACCTAGAGAACATTATGCTAAGTGAAATAAGCCAGTGAGAGAGAGATATATACACTATGATTTCACTCATACCTGCAATCTAATGAACAACGTGAACTAACAAGGAAAATGGGGACAGGCTCATAGATGGAGACCTGGATGACAGCTGGAGTGGGGAGGTTAATGGGTGGAGAGATTGAGCAAAAAAGAAAAAGGACTCATAGACATGGACATCATTGTGGTGATTGCTGGGGGGAGGAGAATGGAAGGGGACTGAATGGTAATGGGAAAAAAACAAAGAATTAAGAAAAAATGAAAAAACTTACTAAAGACACAACCTAAACAGAAACAGTACACTGAAATACATATATGGCATACGTGTAAGAGGAAGTTTAATGTATCTGGATCACAGTAAATCAAAGAAAATGAATAGAACAATGCAAAATGAACAGACAATTCCCAGAAGAAAATATGCAGATGTCCAATAAGCATTTGAAAAGATTCTTAACTTCATTATTAGTAAATGAAATGCAAAATGAAGAAATAACAACACAAGGAAACAAAATCCCCTGCTAGTAAAAATGGGGACGGAAAGAGTCATTCATGCATATATGTGTGTGTTATTGTGTGTATGGAGGGGTTTTAATTGCTAAATGCTTTTCATGAAATAGTGATGGTAATGTCTGGTGTAGTAAGAATATACATATTCTTTTACTCAGAACACTCTTTGGTAATAAAAACAATGCACAAAAGCACATTTACAAAATGTTTATTTTAGCTTTATTTGTATTGTCAAAAAACTGAAACCTCACTGGAAGCTCACTAGAAGGGAAAGAAATAATTGAATAAAATATGATACATTCCTGCTATAAATTATCATGCAACTATTAAAATAATTATATGTATGAATGACTTGGATGGGTGTGCATCATCTAGTGAGAAAAAATAAGTCACAGTAAATGATTGCACTTCTGTAAAAACAAGCAATAACTACTCATTTCTGTTTATATAGTACCATGTTCATCAAAGGATGGGGAAATGACTTTTACTTGATACATTTTTATAGCATATATAGTTTTGCAAGTATATTTTTAAATAAGTACAATTAAATTTTAGATACTTGTCTTTATGTTTCTATTTTTTAAAGCTAAAATTATATTTACTAAATTTAACTTCTCGCTTCTCATCATAGTTCAGTATTTCACCAATGAAGAGATGTGTTTGGGGTATATCCAAATCAACTGGGAAGGTTTTTTGTTTTTTGCCTTTTTAAGAGTAGTTGCCTCCCTCCTTTTCTTGCTCCAACCCTTTAAGGAGTGAAGGGTGCAAGTGGGCTGGGCATGAGTATATTTTAAGTTTCACAAGTGTTTCCTGATATGTCCCCTGTTCCACTCTGCCCCACTACCTGGTTGAGGACCACTGAATTTATAGCTACTGAGACCTTGATTGAAGCCAAAAATTCATGGCTGGATTTTAATCAAAGAATGCATTTTCATAAATAAAAAAGTCATGCCTTATTTTTTTCTGAAAGTGGAGTAATTCTCTGTAGAAAAAGAATGCCTTACAGATTCCACAAATTTGTTTTGTAATTTTGTTCTCCACAGGGTGCTATGGCATTTAAAAAAAGGATTATAGCAGAAAAACTTTTTAAGAAATAACCAAATAAATTATGATTTTTTTCTGTATCTTTTTTTAGTAAAGTTACCTTTAGCATTTCTTAACACTCAGTAGTTGGTACCATATGGAAAAAGATCTCTGACTCCCTTGCAGTGTTTATAGTCTCCTCATTGTTGATTCTGACCAATCTTTTACCCCCTGCTTCCTCTGTACTCTTCCTGCCTTTTGACCTGAATGAATATTCATCCTGCCTATTTACCACTTCTCCTCATTCAGTTGAAATGAAGTCAGATCTGATGTTTCATAAGGTTTTTCAAGATCTGATATTTGCCCTTTCCCCCTGATTATGGTTCATACTTACCTATCTAATTACCTTGGTTCTAGGTGCATTGTGAAATTTACCTTGCCCATTCAAACAAGTTTCTAAAGTCTTCTCAAACTTAGTATCATACACACCCACCTTTACTGGATTGCTCCCAGACCCAAAACTAGTGTTTAGACAAGCATGACCTTTGGGTGGCTTAGAGTATGTCTTGCCCATGTTAATAACTCTGAAAAAGAGAAACTAGAACTTCTCTTACCACTAGATATTATGACTATCAATTCCTGCCCAGATAAGGGGAACTAATTACATCTAAGAAAAAATTTCTCAAGAATGAAAGGGCCAGAATACCTGCACACTTCTATGCAAAGTTGGCTCACATTGCAGCTAGAAGCATACATTTTTAGAAATGAATAAGTCAAGTTTCAGGGAAGAAGGAAAGAAAAAAGTTAAAAGGATTTATAGTTATGGAAAAGCCTCAGCAGATCAGGAGAATCCTTCCTTTTTTAGGATGAGGGATGGGCTTGGGGGTCAGAGATTACCTCTCAAGGCAGCTAACTAAAGCAGAGGACAGAAGCTAACTAAAACTTCAGAGAACAAACTGGAGCACAGGAGCTCAACTGGGCCTACAGGCGTCATCACTAAGTCAAAGGGAGAAGGAACCTGCCGACCAGCAATGACGACTTTGAGGCCTCTGGAAGTTTCTTTGTTGTGTGTGGTTCCTGCGTGCGTTAGCCCTGCTGTATGCCCTGGGTGTTCGTTTCCCTGCCTGATCCAGAGTGAAGCCCTTGAAGCAGGATGGTCAGTGTGTGGGCCATCTGGGGCTCAGAAAGGGAGGAGTTGGGGTGGCAGCGGCCCCTTCTGTAGCCATGCTTCTGAGGAAACAGTCTCAAAGGGCAGAGTAGAAGGTGGCAGCTATGGAAGGAAGCAGGGTGATGTGGCTTAACCACAGCAGGGGAAGGAGAGCATAGGGGACCAGCTGGTGCTGAGAGGGGCCTGGGATGCTGAGTGGAAGAAAGGCTCTGAGGG
>PVJD01019956.1:0-10542 GCA_004026545.1 Mormoops blainvillei
GTTGTAATAGATATTAAATTTTAGAAATTTAAAAATGTTTATTAATTTTAAAATATGAGTAATAAGTCCATCTTATGTTAATATTACCTGCATTTTTTAAAGAAAATAACTATTTCCCACTCTGCACTTCTGCATTCTGAAAATATATAGTTGACTGTCTAGGGTGGAGTATGCATTTAGGAAATGTTTTCTGAACAAACGTACACCAATTTTTAAAAATTGGAAGTATATATACACATGGTTGCTAACAATATTCACATAGTTGCAAATTTCATATTTAGTAGAATTTTCTTTGGGAAACAATTTGCTTATCCCTAATTAAGCCATACCTCAATTAGTAAATCATCTATTTAAAATCTCCTTTGATGAAAATTAGCCTTTGGTTAGCCCTTGGCATAGCAAGGATTGGAAAGAGTCCAGGTATCCTTGGCAAAATAAAGAATCAGTGACTAAGTTTCATGTTTAGGTGTCATAAGAAGGCTGGGGTTAGGCCCTAGGAAATGCTAGGTTTACTTATTAGGAGAGGAAGTGATGTTGCCAAGTGTGACCTCAGGGAAGCAAGTAGGAGGAGTGCTGTATGAAAGCTCAGTGGAGCCCTCATAACTGGAAGAAAGCTAAGGCTCCAATAATCAGTTCAAAATTCTAGAATCCATACTTTTATCTCTTGAAGGTCTATCTTTATTATATTTTTGAAAGCACAAATAGCAATGATTTCCAATACTTACTGGAAAATTATTATATATATTTATTTATTTATTATTCATATCAATGAAGTGCCTACTCTGTTTTAATCACTGTTTTGGGCAATGGCAAAATGATGGCAAACTCAAGATGTATAAGATCCTTGCTCTTAAGTAGCTTACATTCTAGTTGATCAGAAACATATAACAGTTAAGTGCTTTGAAAAAAAAAAAGAAGAATGATGGGGTAAGGGAAGCTGCTCCAGAGAATGGCCATCAAAAGCTTGTTTGAGGAAGTGATATTTGAATAGGGACTTGCATAATATGAAGGGGGAACGATTAGAGGGGAGAGTGTTTCAAACACTGAGACAGGAATACATTGACGTTTTCAAAAGACAGGAATAGGCCATGTTTGACTGAAAACAGTTTTATGATGAATTTTACTTCATTTTATGATGAGATTATAATCATGCTAGAAGACAGACCTTTAAAATATGCTGGTTTTGTGCATTTTGTTTTTTTATAAGATCTCTATAAGCAATTGGTCAAATGGACTAACTTACTATTCATGTGTTCATTTAACAGTTCCAATTTCTAAATAAGAATTTATATGGCATAATATTCTGCTGACTTTCCTTCCATCTGGCTCTTTGGGGCTCTCCTCCTTTATACTCCCCTTATGGCTTGCTTAGTCTTTTCAAAAAAATTTATTGAGGTAAGACTGGTTAATAATGTTATATAAAGTTCAGATGTACAACATTATAATTTACTAGCTGTGTACTCTATTGTGTGTTAACCACAAAAAGTCAGGTTTCCTCTCTTACCATATATTTGACTCCCTTTACCCAAGTCATCCTGTCACCGCCTTCCCCTCTGATAACCATCTTCCTTTTGTCTTTATCTGAGTTTCGTTTTGTTAGTTCATTTGTTACTTTTTTGTTTTATATTCCACATGAGTGAAATCGTATGGTTTTTGTCATTTTTCTTCACGTAGCATAATACCCTAAGATCCATCCGTGTTGTAAATGGCACTGTGTTATCTTTTTTATGGCTGCTTAGTATGTCATTGTATATGCATACTGCATCAACTTTACCTGTTTACATGGCAGTGAACACTTCAGGTTGTTTCCATATATTAACTATTATAAATAATGCTTCGATGAATATAGGGGTACATATATCTTTTTGAATTAGTGTTTTCACATTATTTAGATAAATACTCAGAAGAGGAGTTGCTGGATCACATGGTAGCTCTATTCTTAACTTTTTAAGGAACTTCCATACTGTTTTCAGTGGCTGCACCAGTTTACAATCCTGCCAGCGGTGTGCAAGAGTTCCCTTTTCTTTGCATCTTCTCTGCACACCCTTTCTGACACTTGTGGGGTTATTTTTTTTGTCTTTTTCATAATAGTCATTTTTTTCTTTCCACTTTTAAAATCCTCACGTAAGGCATTTTAACAGATGTGAGGTGCTTAGTCTTGTGTCCCATTTTTTACTCTATGATTTCTTTAAGTGATCTCATCCATTTGCATTATTTATTTGCGTAACGACTACTTGACATATTCAGTTGTATATCTCCCAGGACTCTTAAAGGGAATATGCCTAAAACTGAATTCTCATCCCCACCTCACCCCTCTGACTAAACTGGCTCCACTTTCTTCATTATCTCAGTATATGAGATACCATCGTTCAATAGTTGCTCAAACCAGTCTATATCTAGTTCATCATTGATTTCTGTTCATTTTACCTTCAAAATATATAAATTCATCTGTTTTCTTTCTGAGTCCCATGTCACCACCTTAATCCAAGCCTCTATCTTGTTAGAACTCCTACAGTTGCCTCCTTTATGATTTCATTATGATTTCTCTAATTTTGCCTTTGCTGTACCCCAAAGCTTTTTTTACCCAAAAACTTTAGTAAGCTTTTAAAAGCATGAATTACATCACATCACTTTTCTGCTTAACAGCAAAGTTAACACTACCATAGTACTTTGAATGAATGAAATCAGACTTCTTAATAAGGCCTGTAAAGCCCTAATAATTTAGGTTCCATTTCCCAGTCTCATTTTTCAGCCACACTGGCCTTATGTTAATCCTTAAATATGCCATGCCTTTTCTTATCTTAATGCTTAGGGTTTTTGCTATTTCTTCTGCCCTGATTACTATAACTCATTCTTCAGATATTGACTTAAGTGTCAGTTCCAGAGAGAACACTTCAAATGACAGCCTTCCCTCTGGTCCAGATATAATTTAGGATCTACCTTTCCTATCACTCTGTCTTAAAACATCCTGTTATTTTCTTTGAGCAAATTTTGTCAAACGGTTGGTCAGTATTTTTATTTGTATGTTTGTTTGGTGTCTGGTTTCTTTTTTTAGACTGTAAGTTACATGAGATCAGACCATGTCTCTTTTGTTTATCATTCTGTACATAGCTCCTAAGACAATGCTTGCGTATAGTGCTCAAGAAATACATTATCTGATGAATGAATGTAAGAATATAAGCCTGTACTAGTATGATACCATTGAGAATGGGAAGGCAGATATGAATAACAAAGGCCTTGAAAAACTTGCAGTGGGTTGTTGTGATAGAGTTACTGGAGAGATCAGAAAATATTTTTGGTGAGTACACTAGCAACAATTTTGCGTTTTTTTGATTTTTGTTTTTAATTTGTGGCAGCTACCCAACATATAGAAATGACACATCACAGAGTTCTGTGATATGCATAGCCTTTTCCCAGTACTGGTGAAGAGGACCAGGTGAGGTCTAATTTGAAGGATTCAAAAACTTCACTCTGATAGAAATCCTGGAGAATTTCCCTTGTGTAAGGTCATCCATGGCTTTGGAAAACCACTCATCCATGAATTAGTGAAACAATTACTACTTTTAACACTGAGCTACAGAAGTCCCTCACTGTTTTGAAGCCATGAGATTATGGGCTTAAATGTTTAGTGTAATCATTAGTAGTCTTGTAAGTTTGAGGAAATAACTAGGAAGATAACTATTTACCTACACTAAAACTTCAAACAATGCTGTTCCTTATATACTTTGTTGAGTATTGATCAATCCTGTGTACTGCAGAGTTCAAGACACTTTCTTTTGAGGCAGATTCTGGTCACAACCAGAATCTAAAGCATGAATTACTTCATGCAGAAGTAAAGCAGAAGACCAAACAAAGAGCAGAAAACGAGAAGACACTTGAACAATTCACTTCAATTATTTGTTAGATTTGGGCTTTTAAAAGAAGCAAAATTGCTTGAAATAAGTGATTCAATGAAAAGTTTTTATGACTTTATTTTGTAGCTTTTATAATTTTACTTATTAATAAATTTTCTACATGATACAGTTTTATAACTAAATAAGCATGATATATGCCAATCTGTATACCACAAAGATTCAATTGGAAGGTATTTAGTTATTTAACCAAAAGGAAAAATCATTTATCACATGATTCTTATAAAATCAAGCTCCTAGTACATATCAGAGATTCAGTGGTTAAAACTTTCCATTTAATTCTGCAAGCATTCATCAAGTACCTTTAGTGTACTGGCTACATTGTTCTAGAAACTCATTTATCACTTAAAGGTAGGAACACCTGTAATAGTTAAATTACGACAAAGTGAGACTATAGTTATTAGCTTGGGATTTTTGTGTATTTATGTACATTGTCCATAAGAGGGCAGCAAAGGACAAGCATGATCTTGTTCCTATGCGCGTAGTCTTACACCAGAGTTTGGCTCACATTGCAAACTTAATAGAAATCTTGCAAGAATAAGGGAAAATAGAGGACATGGTTGTAGTTTTACTTAGTTTCTATGTTATCTTTTATATGGCTTCGTATGGTTTTTGTACCGCACAGTAGATTATCTCACGTGGACTGTGCTGTCAGTGTTAGCCTCGTGATTGAATGTTACGCTGGAAGCTCCTTTCTGACCCTCAGTTTCTCCACTTATTAAAAATAGGGAGGGGGAGAATATTAATGCTTATCTACATGGTTTTAATAAACATAACTTCTATATCCTGGAGAGGCTAAGAATGATTAAAAGGTGGAGCTAGGAAAAAAACTAACCTGATGGCCTATCAGTGTTGAATGTACTGTTTTCTTAAAGAAAATCCTGTTAGGGTCTGATAAAGGAAAGTATATCGGTCATTACAGAGGTAGTTACTTATTAACTTTTAAATTAATTAACATACATATTTATATATTGACCAGTTATCATTTATTCATATAGCTTCTAAAGCCAATTGAATGCATGTGAACTCTATATTGAAATACTTTGCTATCTCTAAATATTTTAATTCGGTCACTCCATTTTTTTTTTGAGAGGGGGAATGAATCAATAAAATAGTATTTTTGACACTGAGCTTGGGTACTACACTTTTACTAGATTTATTTGAAATATATCTTTCTATTGATATTTAAAAACTAATCAGTGTCGCTGGGTGAAAAAGGTGAAGAGATTAAGCAAAAAACCCACAAACCTCATAAAAATGAATAAAAACTAATCAGTATCTAACTCCAACTATCAAATATAGTAAGCTATTTAGCCAGATTTATTTTTCCATTCTTCCCTTATGACCTGACTATATTTTGAGAAATAATCTAAAATTTTAGTTTGAGATTATTTTTTATTTTGAATTAAGTTTTACATTCAATATTATTTTGTGTTTCAGGTATACAGCATAGTGGTTAGACAGTCATATACTTTACAAACTGTTTCTGCTGATATTTATGGTACTCACCTGGCACCGTACCTAGTTATTACATCATTATTGACTATATGTCCTACACTGTACTTCCCATCCCCCTGACTGTTTCGTAGCTATCAATCTGTACTTCCCAATCTCTTCACCTTTCTCACCCAGCCCCCGATTCCCTTCCCCTCTGGCAATCATCAGTCTGTTCTCTGTATCTATGAGTCTGTTTCTGTTTTGTTTGTTTATATTGTCCTTTAGATTCCACATGTAAATGAAATCTTGTGGTATTTGTCTTTCTCTGACTGACATATTTTGCTTAGCATAATACCCTCTAGCTCCATCCATCTGGTTGCAAATGGTAAGATTTCATTCTGTTTTATGGCTGAGTAATATTTAACTGTATAGCTGTACCACAGCATTTTTTATCCACTCGTCCATTGATGGGCACTTGGGCTGCTTCCATATCTTGACCATTGTGGATAATGCTGCAATGAACAAAGGGGTGCATCTACTCTTTTGAATTAGTGTTTTGGATGTCTTCGAATATAGACTCAGAAATAGAATCATTGGGTAATAAGGCAGTTCCATTTTTAATTTTTTGAGGAACCTCCATACTGTTAACCACAGTGGCTGCACCAGTCTGTAGTCACCAACAGTGCACAAGGGTTCCCCTTTCTCCACATTCTCGCCAACACTTGTTGTTTGTTCACTTTTTCATTGTAGCCAATCCGACAGATGTGAGGTGGTATCTCATTGTGGTTTTAATTTGCATCTCTCTGATGATTACTGATGTTGAGATTTTTTTTCATAGGTCTATGAGCCATCTGTATATCCTCTTTGGAGAGTGTCTGTTCAGGTTCTTTGCCCATTTTTAAATTGGATTGTCTTTCTGGCACTGAATTGTATTAGCTCTGTATATTTTGGAGACTAAATCCTTATCAGATGTATCATTGGCAAATTGATTCTTCCGCGCAGTGGATTCCCTTTTTGTCTTGCTGATGGTTTCTTCAGCTGTGCAGAAGCTTTTTATATTTGATGTAGTCCCACATTTTTATTTTTTCCTTTGTTTCTCTTGCCCTAGGAGTTATATTGGAAAAAATATTGCTATATGAGATATCTGATATTTTACTGCCTATGTTTTCTTCTAGGATTTTTATGGTTTCACAACTTACATCTAAGTCTTTTATCCATTTTTTAGCTTATTCTTGTGTATGGTGTAAGTTGGTGGTCTAGTTTCATGTTTTTGCATGTACCTGTCCAGTTTTCCAAATACCATTTATTGAAGAGACTGACTCTGCTTCCCTGGATGCTGTTCCCCACTTTGTCAAATATTGACTGACTGTAAAGGCATGGGCGTATTTCTGGGCTCTCTGATCTGTTCCATTGATCTACAGGTCTGTTCTTTTGCCAGTACCAGGATCTTTTGATTATAGTGGCCTTATAGTATAGTTTGATACTGGGTATTGTGACACCTCCGACTTTGTTCCTCTTTCTCAAGGCTGCTGAGACTATTCAGGGCCTTTTTTGGTTCCATATAAATTTTTGTAATATTTGTCCTAGATCTGGGAAATATGCCATTGGTATTTTAATAGGCGTTGCATTGGATCTATAGATTGCTTTGGGTAGTATGGACATTTTTAATGCTGTTAATTTTTCCAATCCCTGAACTTGGTATATGCACCCATTTATTTGTATCTTCCTCAGTTTCTTTCTTCAGTGTCCTATAGTTTTCTGAGTACAGGTCTTTTACCTCCTCGGTTAAATTTATTCCTAGGTACCTTATTTTTTTGTTGCAATAGCAAATGAGATTATTTTCTTAGTTTCTCTTTCTGATAGTTTATTATTGGTATATAAAAATGCCATCAATTTCTGATTATTGATTTTATAACCTGCTACTCTGCCAAATTCATTTATTAGGTCTAGTAGTTTTTTGGTGGAATCTTTAGGGTTTTCTGTGCACAATATCATGTTATCTGAGAACAATGATGGCGTTACCTCCTCCTTTCCAATTTGGGTGGTTTTTATTTCTTCTTTGATTGCTGTGGCTAGAACTTCCAGGACTGTGTTAAATAAGAGTGGTGAAAACGGACATCCCTGTCTGTTCCTGATCTTAAAGAATACGCTTTGTTTTTGCTCACTGAGTATAATGTTGGCTGTAGGTTTTTCATATATGGCCTTAATTATGTTGAAGCACGATCCCTCTTTTCCCACTTTGCTGAGAGTTTTTATCATAAATGGGTGCTGGATTTTATTGAATGCTCCTTTGCGTCTACTGATATGATCATGTAACTTTTATCTTTCATTTTGTATACGTGACTTATCACATCTATTAATTCGCAAGTATTGTACCAATCTCGCATCCCCAGGATAAATCCCACTTGATTATGGTGTATGATCTTTTTAATGTATCGCTGGATCCAGATTGCTAATACTTGGTTGAGGATTTTAGCAACAGGGATATTGACCTATAACTTTCTTTGTTGTGTCTTTAACTGGTTTTGGAGTTAGGATAATACTGGCCTTGTGGAAAGACCTTGGAAGTCTTCTCTCCTCTTGAATTTTTGGAATAGTTTGAGAAGGATAGGTGTTAGTTCTTTTTTGAATGATTGATAAATTCACCTGTGAAGCCATCTGGTCCAGGAGTTTTGTTTCCTGGGAGTTTATTGATTACTGCTTCAATGTTAGTAGATGTTATTGGTCTATTCAGGTTTTCTACTTCTTCCTGGTTCAATTTTGGAAGATTATATGTTTAGACTAGGCAGAAATTACTTTACCAAAAAAAGAGGAAAGCCCAAAATGCCACTGTCTATAGAGAACCCACAGTTGATTTTTATTTAGAGCAAAGAGAAAAGAAACTCTTTAATCGTACTAGAAGAAACTTAGCCACAGGTTTGGAATCTGTATCCAAACTACACATGCAATGAGGACAATACTCTGCTAATACGATTGGTTTGCTGTGGCATTTGTCTACTGTTTGTCTCTATTAACAATTATAAACAGGGCAGTGCAACTCATACATGGAACAATCCTCTCAATGTTACAGTGTCAGGCACCACACTTCACTTCTCTTCATAACAACGGTTCTCTTTGTGGATCTGGGCTTCCTCTTCTTTGGTAAAGTCATTTTTGATATTGAAGGTCTTGCAGATCTCTTCAGTGGTTTTCCCCTTGATCATATTGACAACAGTCTTGCACGTAACATCAAGGAAACCTTTGATATCTAAATAGTTTGCAACCAGAATAAGTTCAAAAGTGTTCCTTGGTCAGACTTCAG
Organism: Mormoops blainvillei; assembly: GCA_004026545.1. NCBI lineage: Eukaryota > Metazoa > Chordata > Mammalia > Chiroptera > Mormoopidae > Mormoops > Mormoops blainvillei. The sequence continues at coordinate 8,650 of PVJD01019956.1, forward strand.
GGCTCCTTGGTCTCCTGCAGGCACACCGTCTGTTCGCTTTCCTTTGTTCTCATCACCCTCGGGGGGAGGAGCATCATCCTTGTGGTGGGCGCACCACTGAATGGCCTTTTTAAAAACTGCTGCATTAACATCGGGTAGAGGAACTGGGTCATCATCACCTTTATCATCCTTTCCCAAATCTCCTAACATGGTCTTGATAGTCACAGATTGTTTGGCAATTTCAACATCAATCTCAAATATCTTTCCATCAGAACTCTGCACTTAACTGAAGGCATGGCGGTGCTCTGTCTCAAGGAGACAGTGGACTGGAGGCTGCGAGAAGAGGGCAGCGTCAGCAAATACAACAAAGGCGGAGAACAAGGCCATTTACTTCAGAATGACTCTGGATGTCATGAAACATTGATGTGTCTGGTGGCTGCAGATGGTGTTATGTAGGCATGCTCAGCACTGATGCTCTGTTAGTGCTGTCCACACTGCTGGTACGGCCGTGGAAAGGCTTCCATACCAGCTGGCAAGTGGTGCTGTCCTGAGCCCTCAACAGGCCTTTCCATTTAGCATCTCCACTCTCCAACAGCGAAAGTGCAGTTCCCGGGCCCTTTAGGGGCTTCCTGGGTCCTACTTTAGTGTGTCCGGCCTGCTCTTGGAGTGGTCAGTGCCCGTGCCAGGGGTTTGGGATATCATCCTTGCATGTACCATGATTTACCATGCTGTGTTAATATTTCACATGTTTATGAAAAGTATTTTCCTGTTACATATCTATTTTTAAAAGTCTGCTGACACAGTTCTTTGAAATTTTATATTTTGAGGAATCCATCCCTTATCATGAGAAATTAGCCTCTGAAATTATCGCCATAGTTTAAGGTAATAATATGTAACAATTGAAACAGTTTTTGTGTGTTTGGACACATAAAAATCCAATTTATACACAAAGTATTTTTGAACTTAGACTTTATTTTCTTCTCTACAGAGCAGAAACCATGGTGTTTGGGTGGAATTCATTATTTATGGCACTTTAAGTTTGGACATTCAATACATTTCTCTTTTGAATATAAAAATTTTTTTTGCCATAATAGTATATTACACTTTAACCCCCTCCAATACTGTTGCATTTAATACTTTATTTTCTTCCTCACTTATCCTTTTCTAAGACACATATATGTATTTTCAGATATGTCTTTTATATTTTCTGTCTTGACTAGAATTTCACATGTCACATTATTTGGTTAATTTTTAAAAACCTGGTCTTCTGCATACACCCTCATGCTAGGTACTGGCTTTCATCTGTTTTAAACAAGCAATGTTTTTACAAGACTTATTAAAAATAAAAAGAAAAAAACCTGCAAAATGTTATTTGCCCAAATCTTCAGAATATGCTCCTCGTTTTTTAAAGGTATTTCTGAAATGGCTATGAACTTTTTATTGCAAATTTCCAAGTTGTCTCTTTTGGCCCCAGGGGGAGAATTTTTTTTCAAATAAGGTCTCTTGTCATCACAGTTTAAAATGATTATAAGTGCTCAGGTTAACCCACTCCTGCACCTACAATGACATTTTTTTCCTCAATTAATTGAAATGAGAGGAAGGCAAGTGCCCTGCCTATTGCCTTTACCATAAAATAGGTGTCTATTGCAAGATTTCGTCTTATCATTTCTATCACCCTAGTCTAAGCCACCAAACTGTCTTATCCGGTCTCTCCGCTTTTATTCCTTTTTCCGCAAAGCAGTAGAGTGATGTTTCAGGACCTTATAATCAGAGCAAAAATTCATCAGTGTTTTCTGATTATACATTAAGTAAAACCCAAACTCCTTTCTATGGCTTGTAAGGTCCTTCATGATCTGGCCCTCTCTAAATTCTCTCTTGCAGTCTGTAGCTCCAGGAATATCCCCATTTCTTTTC
>PVJD01019957.1:0-10535 GCA_004026545.1 Mormoops blainvillei
AAAGAAATCCACCACAAGATGGACTCATGGGATTGTTGTAAATAGGAAAAATGAAGACATTCCAAACCCTTTTACAAATATTAATTTTTCAGACTCCTTTTTGTAATTTCTTATTCGTGGACCAGTAATCTCAAGACTGAATAAAATTGGGAATTTATTAAAAACATTTAAAGCACAGTAATTTTTTTAACAGTGAAATGCTAATTCAGCCAAGAAAAAAAGCGAGCCTCTGCACAGCTGGCATCCAGCCTCCTGACCGTGCGCTGGGGACGCTCAGGGCCGCCTCCGCTCCTTTAGCGCCCGGAACGCCCGCGCTTCCGCCAGTTGCCACTCAGAGGCTCCATAACTAGTTGAATTGTACTGTTAATGTGCAATATTGCCCTTTCAGGGAGCAGAAACGAAAATCACAAATAAAAGTGAATACTTTTACTGTTTTTATTACTACTACCACTAATAATAATAATAAAAGCTGTAACTACCATTCATTGAGGACTCGACTGTATGTCAGAACTGTCTTAAGTGTGTCTCTCCCTGCCTTCCCCAGCCCCCACACCAACCGTTGTTCTCATATCTATGCATATGTATGTATGTGTATGTATACACACAGTATGTAAAAATCACTGAATTGTTATCAATATAAGTTAGGTATCTTCCCAGTTTATGAACAGGAAATTGAGGCTTAGACAAGGTAAGTACCTTATCAAAAGCTGAAACTTAGGTCTAATTCCAAAATGGGAAAGCTTCACTTACACAATGGTGTTATGCAATATTTTCAGAGAGATCTCTTGTCTCTGTGTGACATCGCTTTTTCACCCATGCTTCCCATTCTCAAGGCAATAAAAGAGAAGGCCAGAGGTGAGAGGAACAGAGTTTGAAATCGTATTACCTGAGTGTTCTTGAAAGCTCGGGCTAGCATGGAGAGCTCTACCAGGTGCTTGGGGAGAATGCCCTTAAAATACTCTTTTCCAGGGATCTCCATTTCCTTTTCCATCAAGAGCTCCAACATGACTGTGCATAGAGCCGTGATAAGCTCCTGAAAGCTAAAGCTAAAATCACAGTCTGGGAGAAGCTGGGAGTATTTGTGCCACTTCATGTATACAGCAGAGGGTAGAACACCAAGGCATTTTTACAGTAACAAGACTGGAACTTCTGAATGATCCCAAATAAGGACCAAACTTTAGAAAACAACAAAATGGCCCAAATCTGAGGGTCAGCATAGAGGCCACAGACAATGAACATTTTAAAAGATTTCTTAAAACACTCAGGCTTCATAAGAAGCAGCATTTCCAACTACACTGCCTTCAGAAAGGACAACACGCTCATCAGGCCTGTCGTGTAGACGCCCCGGCTGCTAGTCCTGCCTCGGTGCCACTTGCAGTAGAGGAGGCCACGTCAACAGGAAATGAAATCCGCCCACGGATTACTGCAGCGCCAGCAGGCATTGGGGTGACTCTGTGCGTTACCACAGCTGTTCCAGAAATCACAGTCCAGTGAAAGGAAGGCTGGCAAAGATCTCATTCGCCAACATTATTCATTAAAGGAAGAGAAAATGCGTGTTGTACCATTCATTTCTATGAACGGTATGCTCCCCAGGTGCGTACACTAGGCAATATTGTGTAATCCTTCAGGATTACTGGACTGACGGAAATTAAGGTAAAGCAAGAACATAAAGAAGATGACATGGTGTTGCTAGTAAATGAAAGCTCTTTTCACTGCTCGATAAAGAAGGGCACAGCGACAGAAATTCATAGGAACCAAAAGTCATTCCGCCCCAAATGATTCTAGAGTGTGAGGCATCCAACTTTTCATCTCAGAAACCCCTTTACATTCCTACAAGTCATTTAAGATCCGAAATAGCTTCTGATTATTGGATTATATCTCTTGATATTGACCATATTAGAAACAGAAACTAAGGAAAACCAAATATGTATTAATTAATTGAAATAACAATAATAAATCTACTATATATCCTAAAGAACATTTAAAAAATAACCAAGTTCTCAAAACAAAATTTAGTGAGAAAAGGCACTGTACTATGTTTCTGCAAATCCCTTTGATGTCTGGGGGAATAGAGATAGCTCAATTCTCATCTCGTTTCTGCATTTGGTTTGTTGGGATTTGACGCTTTGGTTGAAGTACATGAAGAAAACCTACCCTCATGCAGGGAGGAGTGTGTTAGCAGTCTTCACAGGTCATTGTGGACATTCTTCTCTGATAGCTCATAAACCTCACTGCACCTCAAGAGAGAACGAGAGCAAGAAAGGAAATACCATCTCACCGTAAGGGTGAAGACAGTTTTGATTCACAGACCCCCTGAGTAGGTTTGGGGACCCTCAGAGGCTCTAGGCACACTTTGAGAACTGCTGTTCACCAGCTCATCAAACTCGCCCTCTGCCTCTCTTCCTCACAACCCCCTGTCAGAGAAAGAGCCAGCATTCCTCCCTCCTCAGTGGTTTCGTAAGGAATCCTGTCCTCTCTGTAGTAGATGGCACCTCTCACTCAGAGGAAAAGTTTCTGGACCTGTGGCACCGAGAACTACCAGTAGGTTTATTAATAAAAGCAGAAAGCAGTTTTGTTCCTTCATTCTCTAGTTAAGAAGGGCCACATCAATGGCTTTGCCTTCGACTATGCAATTTTGAAAAACCATATTATTTCCTGAATCTAAAGGTTCCTTCTTTCTTCTCACAAAGCACATTCCAAGCTTTAGTTTAGCACAAAGGTATGGCGAATCTCAGTAAATTAAACCCTCTTTCCTTCCTCTTAAAATTATTATAGTGACTCAGAAGGACAGGGCTACAAGCGACCCTAGAGGCCATCAAAAAGAAATCCCCCCTTTGAGAAATGAGGAAAGTGAGGCCAAAAAGGGGAAGTGATTTTCTCGGTGTCACAACATCCAAACTGGGTCCCGTAGCATTCTCAATAGCTGCCTTAGCTCATTTTCCAAGGTTCCAGATCCCTTCCTTCTCACTCTAACAGCCAATCTCCCCTGCACACCTGCTCCAAACTTACTGACAGCCACTGAATGAAGGCCACTGAATGTTTAATATGAATCAGCAAGAAGAAAATGCACTGGGCACACAACAATAAACAAGAGAATGGGCCCAACTTTTGGGGAGCCTCTAGTTAGCACAGCAGAGTCTTTAAAAAATGACACTAATGCCAATGCAGAACTAAAGCACAATAGAGTTAAACATGCTGCAGAAAAAACCCTGAGGAAACACTGTTATGTGGGACACAGATGGTAAAACGCTGTAAAGAGGAAAACACATACATTTCAAACATGAATTTTTACATTCAGTACCTTTGAAAATGTTTCAGAAGACCTCAGTTCACTAGACTAATCAACTTTTACATCTTGATAAAGGAAAGAAACCAACCTAGTGTTGGTCTCTATTTGGACTTCTAAAGTCAGTGTTAGAAACAGAAAAACCACATCGGAGGAGGAAAAGCCATGTGAATCAAATACCTGGAGAAGACCCCCCGATGTTGCCGGGCTCCGCCACGGCCTGCGACCTGCTCAGAGTGGGGTGGAGTGAGTGCACTGACTCCAGGCTGCCCTGCCACGGCTCTCCCACTTCTTCTACTCTAGTGGCAGAAAAGACAACTGGAAAACTAGAAGGGGTTTTCGGGAAAGCACACGTCCGAATCTGTTTTGAAAGAGCTCTCTCCCTAGGCTCTGGTTTTGATCCAGCAGCACCAACATTCATGAGCCCCAGCGTAACGAAGTGCACGCCAAGCCTGGAATCCTACAGACTTGGGTCGAGATCCCAGTTCCGCTGCTCACCACCACATAGCTTTGGGCACGTTACTGGTTTCCTCTGAATCTCAACCTTTCTCTTCCAGAACTGCTTTGAAAGATACATAGAAACAGAGTTAGAACATGATAAACACTTGCATTTTGGCAATATTACTTCGAAAGCAAAAATACGGGATTTCAAAGGTAATTGGTTATTGTTAAACAAAAAACAATGTTGTAATTGTGTAGCCTGTTATACGTAAGTACTTTCTGGTGCAATGCCTCATTTCTGTCCCATAAAAGTCTGTAAGTAAAGGCCATCAGCCGACACTTTGTAAGAAAATACACTGAGAGAAAGGTAAATGCCATACGTGTACTCACGGAGACAAGATGAAAACCCTCGGTGTCTGGGTCAGGAAGAACACAGGGGAGTGAAAATTTTCTTGAGGTTTCAGTGATAAACAACTAACCTGAGGTCCCAAAGGGAATCGTTTATTTTAAGGAGAGAATTTCTTTGAACCATGTAAAGAAAGAAAAATGTATTGCATAAGAAAAAATATTGTAACTATTTATGTAGGTGTCTCTCATATGAACATACTACTTTATCTAAAACAAAAATACATTGTTTTATATACATACATATATGTTTGACAATTGTGCATTCAAGAATTCTCTAACACATGACATTTAAAAGATAAAGAATACGTTTTGAAGATACAAAAAACAATTGTTAAGCTAAGCACACCCAGACTTATAAAAACATGTCGCAGAAGATTAAACTCACCCGAGCACTCATTTCTCACGTGTACTAAAGCCACGAAGCTGTTAATACTGGATGTTGCCCCCCCTCATTTGCATTCTTGGAGTTTCAACGCTAATTCATATGAATTGTTATTACACAGGGAATTTTTCTGAGAAGAGGGTGGAAATGACAAGAAAACAACCTGACTAGAGCCACCAAGTCCTTATCTCCTCACCAGTGCAAATCCTTACGCTGAAGTCATTTTCAAGTTTTCTTTCAGATTTGAAGAAATGATTTTATTTGTGTATTTTTAGGGCGAGGATAAGAGACAGAGAAAGGGAGCAAGAGAAATAGCAATCAGTGGCCTCTCCTACCCGCCCTGTCCGGGAACCTAACCCACTACCCAGGCCGGTGCCCTGACGGGAGTGGAGCCGACAGCCTCTTGTTCTGCAGGACAATGTCCAACCAACTGAGCCACACCAGTCAGGCACATGCCCAAATGTTCAGAACAGGCGCCATGGCATTAAACATTAAAATACCATAACTTTCTTTTTATCGTACCTGTCACATTTGAAACCATCATGAACCGAGGAGACTTCTTTGTCTCTCAGAGACTGCACGGCGCTGTAGGATGACTCACGGTACCCGGTTCCGTCTGTTCCTCTGCTGTGAGACGGTTTTCAAAGTTAAAGAAAAAGCATACTTAAAAACAAAGAATCTCAAGATACGCAAGTATAAAGAGTATCACCAAAAGACAACATTTTGAAGCTAAAATTAAGATTCCTCCCTTTTAAAAAAAGCATTTCTAGAAATTTCAGTAAAAAAATACGAGGAATTAGGTCATTTACAGTCCTCAAGCTAAAATATAAAATAGATTTCTCACGTATTGTGCGTCTTTCTCAATGGGCTCTATTTGCATGAGTTTATTCAATGAACACCTACTAGGTGCCAGGGACTAGGCACCCGCTCCTAGATGTGGACAAGTCAGATAAGGTCCCCGTTCTCATGGAGCTTATGTTCTGCTTTGGAGAAGACGGACAACAGAAAACTATCAGGTAGTGACAAGGGACGCGCAGAGAACTGAAAGAGAGTAACACAAGAGCGCGGCTGTTTCAGAACGGGTTGTCAGGAAAGGTCTCTCTGAGAAGGGGCAAAATTAAACTGGAACGCTATTGACAAGGACCCACGCACACGGCATCAGGGGAGAAAATAAGACACATGTCAGCAAGGCCATCGGGTAGAAACGGCCCGGCCCGATGGAAGGACAGAGAAGGCCTGTGTGGCTGAAACAGAGCAGGCAAAGGGAGGAACAGTATATGGGGGTTTAGAAATTATATAACATTCTCTAAATATATACATATATTTAATATAAATATTAAATATAAATATATAAAATACATAATAATAATTTAATTTTTGGGTGGTCACATCTTCAAAAGACTTTTTAACAAAAGTCTTATCAAAATATTTTATTAATTAGGTATTTGGTTTTTCTGATGTTGACCTTACAATATAGGTTATAAATGTTCTCTTCCTGCGTCGGTAATTCAGTAACAATTTTTTTTATTAAAAAACATTGCATTAATAAAAGGAAAATAGTCTTTTCCAGACCATTCAGGCAATAAAAGTGCTATATGCTAAAATATACTAAAATGTTTGTCACAGGGAGTGGGTCGGGAAATGCCTATATTTTTCTTTAGATTGATAAATTTAAGTGAGATGACTCTCATGAGAAATATGGTTTCATTTTTTATTTTTAAAAACACCTGGGTGTGGAGGTAGATGCGCTCCATGGAAGTGAGCAAAACTCAAGTCCAGGTACATTACTTGCTTATTGCTATCTTATTGGAGCATTGAGGCATATTTGTAGCTCACGAGATATCAAAAATATAAGAACAGAACTACTGTTACGTTCATGGAGCGGTATCTAAAAAGTGTACCGTTTATAACCAGAGAAATGATGATAAAAATCGTCACAGTTCTTACTTACCTGAAATGCAGGGGGCCCATTGCCTATTCCTCCACGCTGCCTGCTGAGGCAGTTCCTGTAGTTCAGCACGCCACTCTTTATTTTCATATCTAGTCCTTTTAAATAGACAGAGAGAATGTGGCAGAGTCTCTAATTCTGAACACGAGTTTTGTTTTTTTTAAGTAACGAATCAAAGACAAAAAAAAACCTAAAGAAACAAAAAATAACAATCAAACACAAAAGTAACTTTTAAAAAATTTTAGTAGCGCATAATACAGCACCTAAAATTCCAAAATATCAGTCTCTATGTTCCCCCTAAAGCACAAAGTAGAGCTCAAAGGACCCTACTGTTTGATGGAAGGATGGTTAAGGGATATTAGCCAGCAACAGAAGTGCTATCTTCTGGGACCGACTCTAATGCAAACTATAAGACGCAGTTTACATGAGATTATCCAGGTGAAGGACTTAATTCGCTATCTGTCACATGGTACACAGTCGAGAAATGTCTTCTGCTGTTAGCCAACACTTTTATGATCAACAAGTCTACACCATCTTTTAGGTCAGTGGCCTGTCCAGTTTCCCTGGAGTCCCTCTGGCTTTTTAACCCAATTCCTGCAAAACAGGTCATTTTCAGTCACACCTAGAATTTATCTGGCTATGGAAACATTCTCTGACAGTGAAATAATCTCAGCACTGCTCTTGTCGTGCTTTACCAAAGCAGAAAAATAAAACCGCCTGAATTATGCCTGCCCGGCGGGGTGATGAAGAGATTGCTGACTCAAGGTCACCTGTACTGGGGCTTTCTCCCACATTGCTTCGTGGTCACATGTTTATAGTGTATAATGAACGATTTCAAAGGACCTTTGAGTTCTACGTGCACGTAAGCACTTTACCAGCAAGATTCCAGTACCATGCCCTGGAAAGATGCGGTTCACCTAGTCAGGGGTCGCTGCGTTTCCCTCCGCTGCAGCTGCGCAGACTGCCTGGCTCCCCTGTGCTGCTGCAGGTTTCTGAGGGCAGGTCCTAAGCCCATGGAAACAGCAAACACTGGAGCGGGAATCTCTCGCGTTATGAATTTAGCATATTGGAAATTTACCACCATGAAAATCCCAACTCTAAATGCTATGGTATACAGTTAAAGAGGATATTGAAATGTAGACTAAAAAGTGTGGATAGGGAACACAAAAGGAACCCAGACAGCAGAATGACAGCAGGACCTTTTATGTTCTAGGTACCCTACACAACTATTAATAAGACAGGCTATTTCTGATCACCTAGAACTCACTTACTAGCCTGAGAGACTTTAATACAATGTGATATATGCTAGGATAGGAACGAAGTTTAAAATACCTTAGAGGAGTATAGAAAGGAATGGAATCCTTGCAAAAAAAGCTTCACAGAAAAAGTGAGATCTGAAAGAAGAGTCATGGTCCAGCTGAAGAAGCGGAAGGGACAGTGTTCCAGGCGACAGTGATCCTACTTGAGGCGGCTGGAACAAGAACAAACTTGGAGAATATGCTCAATGGGGTTCAATACGGCTGAACCACAGAGAAGTAAAGCAGTGAGGATGCAGGGGTGAAAGTTATTTAACAGAGGTGGCAGGATCTTGTAATCATGTGTGACGTGTGAGATAGATTTCTGGCTTGGGCAACTGCATGCCATTCATGAAAAGGTGCACGTTAGAGAAGTAGGGAAGAGGATGAAGACGGTACGTTTCCCTTTGGACAGTTGAGTATGAGATGCACGTGGGACATGCGAGTGAAGGCAGTGAGACTGACAGACTTCAGAAAAGAAACCACTTCATTGGATAGAAGTCCACATTCACTTTCCTCTTCAATAACAGAATTTTACATGTAAAGTTTCCATTTTCAATTAAGGCAATGAACATATTGACACTCTACACAGACATAAGCCTGGCTTATTTGGCCTTTGAATGTTTGTAGCAGAAATGTGGATGTACAAATAATAAACATGAAAAAAATGTCTTGGCCGTGTTCACGATAATCAACTGTCAGGTGACCGTAGACAGTGCTTATATGAAACGTGGTAGATAATAAAATTGTTTTTAATACTGCTTTAAATTACATCGTACTTAAAGCTGAAATGCTTATTCATAACTGTGAACTAACTCCACCTGTATTTCTCACATGAACAAAAGGAGATCTACATAGTTCGCAAAGTTTTCTGAGAACTTTTATTTTAGGACTTTCATCGCAACAGCCTAAAGAAAGTCCACATAAGCATTTTCCGGATTGTTTACATGACCAATTTATAATCTTATAGGTCCACAGAATGGGCATCCCCACCTATGTTTATAATTATATTATTTCAAATAAATTTGCAACTGCCGTTGGCCAATAGAAAAGAACACACACAGGACATGAAACAGAGCAAAGCGAAGTCTAAACGCCATCACAGTCATGTCAAGCTAAAGTTGTACTGGTAAAAGTCAAAGAAACTGAGTAATCATGACCTATGCCAAAGTGACCAGTCAAGGCTGGGAAAACAAGTTAGTCGAAGCACGTATCACATTAAATTAATAGTTTTCTTGTAATTGTATTGGTCTCAAAATACAATCAGTGAATTTGTACCTAGTTTTATGTTTGCACATAAGATATGTTAATATAATATATTAAAGTGAATAAGTTAACATTACAAATCTATGCTGTTTTTCATTTTTGACATTTATATTTAAATAATCGACCCATAATGAGTCCTCAACTATGCATATTCATATAATGCGCATCCCATTCCTGAGGGATTTTTGCTGCTGTGAGGCATTAGCCTGGGAAATAGTATACTTATAGAGTGTAGAAGGAAAATTAGCTTATCAATGTAAATAAAGTATACCCCAGTTTTTGGTTTAAAAACCTGGATGGAGACATAGAAAATGTTAATTATCACTATCTTAGATCATAGGACTATGGCCAATTTTTTAATCTTATGTTAATTTTTCTATATTTTCCAGAAGAAACATGATTTTGTCATGAAAATGTTGCTTTTAAAAAATGAGTCGGTCAGAGCTTAATAAGAAAATTCCATCATGTCTCCCACACAGCCGCTGTAATAGTTGTCTGTACATCTGTCTGCTTTGGCCTTTGCTAGAATACACGGTGGACCTTGTTCACATCTATGTCACCAGTGCCAAGCACAGTGCTTGACACATGCTGAACACTCCATGAGTTGCTCCATTATCAAGGGCCAAAATTTACCAAGAGATACTATCCATCAAGTATTACCTCACTGAAAACTTGCTACAATTGTTATCTCCATTCTATAGACGAAGAAACAGATGTTGAGAGCTTATGGTATTAAGACTACAAAGCATCTTCATGAGATTCAGGTAAATCTATCCTTCTCTAGAACTGAAACAATAACAGCATAAATGGAAATTTAACAGAATACTTGAATCCAAACTTGCAAGGGTCATGAATCAGCTCTTTTGTGAACTGATGTCTAAAAGAGTTAGTGAAAACCCCCAGAATGTGTGTAGAAGGCAGATTCCTCCATGATTCATTTGTATCTTGGAGGAAAATATCATGAACTAAGTATGGAAGCAATCTGACAAAAGTCATCTTTCACTATCATACACAAACACATTTAGACAAGAGTTTCAGTAAAAATAACACATTAAAACTTTCATTCCAATAAAATAAAAAGGTCACACACAGAATGGGAGAACATATTCACCAATACATATGATAAGGGCATACATTTTTAAAATCAAAGCTTTATAAAGTACTTATAAAGCCCAGCAGCAAAAACAACAAAACAAAAACAATAAATCAACAAACAACAAGTGCTGGTGAGGATGTGGAGATAGGGGAGCCCTTCTGCACAATGGGTGGAAATGCCGACTGGTGTGGTCACTCTGGAAAGCAATATGGATATACCTCAAAAAATTAAAAATAGATCCCGCTTTGGACCCAGACATCCCACCTCTGGGAATATATCCGAAGGGATCCAAAACACTGATTTGAAAGAACATAAAGCAAGAACATAAAGGAGGAACAAGTGAACCCCTATGTTCACTGCAGCATTATTTATAATCACCAAGATATGGAAGCAGCCCAAGTGTCCATCAATAG